>JBBPPX010000486.1:0-15588 GCA_038092235.1 Leccinum boreale | reverse complement strand
CAAGCATGTTTACAATTCTCTAGCTGAAATCGTTCAATAACTTTTGTAGCATAGGAACATTGGTCAAGTCTCAGAGTTTGTTTCTTTCGATCTCTGGTAATTCGCATGCCAAGATATTCTGTGACATTGCCAAGTATCCTTGATTTCCATCGATCTGTGAAAGTCTTCATGTGACGATCAATGAGTTTGAGGTTGGAACCCATAAAAAGAGCATCGTCAACGTAAACTACGAAGATGATTTTATCTTTGCCTATATATTTGATGTAGACACTAGGGTCTGATGTTGTTCTCTTAAATCCCATTTCTTGAAGGGATTTATGTAACGCTTTATTCTATTTGATGGCGGCTTGTTTGAGTCCATAAATGGATTTCCGTAAGCGACAAACTTTAGTCTCTTTTCCTTTTTCGATAAAACCTTCTGGTTGTACCATGTAGAGCTCCTCGTTGTCATCAAGTTCTCCAAAGAGAAAGGCTGTCTTGATGTCTAAGGCTTTGATCTCCCAATCTTCAAGGGCTGCTAGGGCTAGAAGAAGCCTGACGGTTTCAAACCGTGCAACAGGGGAAAAAGTTTTTTCGAAATCTATTCCATAGATTTGTGTAAAGCCTTTTGCAACAAATCAAGCTTTCTTGCGACCGTCGCTCTTTGTTACATATACCCATCTTCCCATGATAGATTTATGATCTGGGGGTAAATCTGCTAATACCCAGACATTACGGTCTTTGAGAGATATCATCTCTTCTTCCATAGCTTTCTGCCAATCCTTTTGGTCTGCCGGTGATAATTTCTTAATATCTCGGTAATGAACCGGTGTTTTACCAACAGCTATGGTAGTGGCAGCAAGGTGTTGACGTATCCATTTAGCACTAAAGTGTTGTGCTAATGGTTCATCATAAAGATCATTCATGTTATCGTCTCTAAAAAGTGTAGGGACGGGATCTTCCGGAATTAGAGTTGCATCCATACTTGGAGTAAGTGGAGTAAGTGGAGATAACTCCTCCTGAATTGTTTCCATAGGAGTTTCTTGTCGGGATAAGTCACTCTCAATTTCTAATGGAGTTCGATCTCCATAGGTATTATCTGGTAGGAAACATCGAATAGGAACTCGAGAAGATACTCGGGAATGAGTTTGTGGTTCATCTCTAATCACTTGTGTAGGATGATGTATATGAGGTCGAGTTCTAAATTCAGGTATTGTTTTATCGGTATGTCTTCTTGGAGCAAACCAAGGTGGATGAGGGTAAGAGGGATTCTGTTCATAGAATCATTCAAGATTTTTATTCTCTTGTTCGTCAGTTGGTGTATCTCTGGCATCTCTAGGAATGTCAGGTAATACTTGTCCTGTTTCATCATATCGATTGAGTAATCGTCTTTTGTGTTGATGAACACATTCAGGAGAAGTATGACAATGAATAGAAGTTTCTTGAATTTTTCTCCTCTGTCCATGATGATCTGGATATTCTCCAAAAGGTCAATACTGTGATATTGGTTGAATCATTTCAGATGTCTCTTCAGTATCATCCTCTAGTTGAATAGATAAAGAAGGAAGATTCGAATGAATGGGTATTTCATTTGGACCTTTTATCTATTGGAGTTACTTTCTTTGAACAATAAGGGAAATTTCCTTCATCAAATGTAGTGGTCAAAGAGACAAAGACTTGTCAATGTGTTGGACAGTAAAAGCGATATGCTTTAGATCCTTTTTCATATCCTATGAATATCATTTCTTCAGCTTTAGGAGAAAGCTTGTTCTGTTGTATATCTTTAGGAATAAACACATAAGCTTTACAACCGAATACTCGGAAGTAAGAAATATCGGGTTTTGTTCCTAAGAAAATCTCTGCTGGGGTTTTCCAATTATGACGACGCATTGGTTGTCTATTGTAGATGTGTAGTGCAGTTTCGCATGCATCTTGCCAGAATGAATTTGGAAGACATGCATTGAGACGTATAGCTTGGGCCTTTTCCATGATAGTTCTATTGAATCTCTCCAATGCTCTACCATTTTGTTGTGGTAGATGAGGAACAGAGTAATGTCGAGAGATACCTTTGGACATGAAGAACAGTAAAAGATCTTGTCCAAGATATTCTCCTCCACGGTCCGAATGTACAGAGGTAATGGAAAGACCAGTCAAGGTCTCCGCATGGAGAACTAACTCACAGAACCGTAAAGCAGTATCACTCTTGCAATGCAGAAAAGCAAGGAAAGCAAAAGCAGAACAATCATCAATAAAGGTGAGAATCCAGCGAGCACGAGTGCGAGACTCAGTAGGAAGTTCAATAAGGTCCATGTGAACAAGACCAAGAACACGAGCAGAATGTTTGTCAGAAGGACCAAGAGGTCGTTCATGTGATTTACCGACTTGGCAACCATGACAAGGAGGCAAAGAAATTTTTGATTTCAAGGAAAGTTTAGGAAGTCCAGCAGTCGAAGAGGCAAGATGTTGAAGAGCATTGTCAGAGCAATGGCCAAGACGATGATGCCAAAGTTCTGATGAGGAAATGTCTGACAGGGTGTGAATCTCACTTGGAGTGATCAGAGAAGACCGAAACCAATGAAGGATGTCACCAGGGGATGAGGCAACAGCCCGGATCAGATGGTGACCCTGTTTGTCAAAGACATCAGTCGATTTTCCAGTAATTTGTATATTGAAACCCTGTAGGGCCAATTGATTGGTAGACATAAGTCGGCATGATACTTCAGGTGAAAACCAAACACCCGTCAAGGTAATTGGTTTCTTCCCAAAAGATGCTTTTAATGAGATTGTTCCTGGTCCTGTCATTTTGATAGTAGATCCATCAGCGATACGAGTATATTTGGTATCGTCTCCCAAAATCATAAAATCTGATTGAAATGGGGTAATGTGATCAGAACAACCGGAATCGATCAACCAGTGATCTTGAAAGAAATCTTTTGATCCCGAAACTTTCTTAAGTGATCCCATCATGTAACAGTAAGAACTGTAATCATCATTATCATAAGAGGAACAATCATTGTCCCCCCAGTCGTCTATATCGGGTACAAAATCATTCAAATGTAAAACAAAATCTCTGGAATCTAAACCATGTTTCCAGGTACCATCCAAATTTCTCCGATTATCTCCATGGTAGCTTCCACTAACCTGGGCACTTTCTCGCCGTGCAGGGATCCATTTAGAGGATTGAATATCCTGCTGTTGTCTCTCGTAAACGGGTTGTTTTGAGGTAGAGGCAGTAAATGACGAACTGTCTTGAGTCTGTAAGGACTCATTAGCGGCTAAAACATCTTCCATTAGAGAAGACTGTACTCGTTGTATTTGCTTGGAGGGAGTGTCCCAACCGGTATGAGGGTACATCGAGGACATATCTTCTTCATCTTCCAAAGTGACCATGTACTCATCTTGTGACTCGTCATATGGAATGATAGAAGAGTCCTGTATCATTGATATGTTCTCGATAGTGGTGTGATCTTGTTCTTGAAGGTCCATCACCATAGATTCTTTGTCGATAGTAGCAAGATTAGCAAAACCAACAACGTTGTTTGCTCGACCTTTTCCTTTCTGATTCTTTCGCTCCTGACGTTTGTTAAAATTGTCGGAGTGATGCTTGCCACATTTGGCAGAAAAGGATCCATGACCTTGTCTTCCTCCTCTAAAACCTCCTTGACCACGTCCTGAGCTCTGATCGTTGTTAAAATGATTAGGGAAAGAATTAGAACCTCCATTATTATTGGAGTTCCATGGACGTTGTGGTCCAGGGCCATGCTTCAAGGCAGAAGTGCGGTTTGCCTGTGGTTATTGAGAAGGGGGAGGATGAGACGAAATGCGGTGAGCAAGTGTTCTGGTGGATTGAAGTCCAGACTTTTGAGTGTTGACCTCCTTCGAGATACGAGGAAGAAGGTTGTCGACGGTGAAGTCGGCTGGTTCAATAGTCTGTATGGCATGAGAAATCATACCATCGAAAGAGGAAGGGAGTCAGGAAAGAAGAATCATGGATTTAAGAGAAGCAGGGATGGTAAGTCCTGCTGCGTCCAGTTGTGTAAACTGGGAGATGATGGTAGAAAGTCCTTCAGAGAACTTGTTTAACTCGATCCGCGTGCGAAGCAGATCGGAAAAGATCATGAATTGTCCAGGAATTCCTTTCTTTCCATAGAGGGACTCGAGCTTTAGGTAGAAAGCGCAGGAAATGGAAGGATGTTGGATAGTGCCATCTGGAACATAGTCCCAAACAACTTGTGTCTGTAACTCGAGCGAAACGACAGTGGACAAGAAACCTAAGATTTACCATCTATAGTTTCCCACTTCGCTTGATCGGCAGCATTTTGTTGAGCATTTGGAGAGGACCTCGGATAGAGGTTATCCATTGCTGATAGTTAGAAGCACCAACAAGAACAGGAACATGAGCAGAAGTTTCTTTGGGAACAATGAAGTCGATAGGAAGAGTAGCCATGATGATTCGATTTGTTCTAAAAAGAAAAAGATAGGATCTGTAAGAAAGGATCAAAAGATCAGCATCTATTATGTATGATAGATAGAGGGAAGAAGAAAAATCTGAAAGCATTATCTCTTCGTTATCTAGTGGATAAAACACATTTTTAGGTGTGTTTTGTCCCGAATCAAGAGGTGTTGAACCTCTTTCCGTTTCTTGATATCCCGATCCCAAATGCTCCAATTCATCATCCAAATAATCCGGTTCTTCAGTCATCTCGCTTTGAAGCGATTCCTCTTCTTCATGAGCTAACCTTTCAAAGTATCTTTGTGTATGTTCCTCTCTGTTCTCATTTCGTCTCTCTATCCATAGTCTTCGTCTTTCTGGTCTTGGCATTACTCTTGTATAGTTTCATTCCTCTCTTTGGTCTTCAAGATATCGATCCCAGTAAAAATATGTTGTTGTTTATGGTCATTTGTGTCAGGATGACGAGTATACCATAAGACTCTTGGGATTTCAGAGAACATATTAGGTTCTGGATTATCTGTGACCAATTTTTCGATACAATGAAAATTCAGTGTCAAAAAATAATGAGGATTGACTATACAAGGAAAAAATTCATCTCGGTTCCCATTTTCTAAGGTAGGAGCCAGAAACCAAAAGTAAGAAAGATCATAGTAAGGAAAGATTTTGGCATGGAGGAAAAGAGAAAGATGGAAATTGTAAAGTACAATAGAGTCTGGGTTAATATGGTGCTGCTCTAACCTTAGCAACCTTTCAGATGTGTATAGGCCAAGCTGTGGAGGTAGAGGCCACAGGGGATGTAAAGACACATCCTCTATGAGGTGCCTGTACCCCAGCATCCACTTTTGTAGATCTCCATTGAGGGCGTTGTGGACATCCTGGAGTTGCTCTACCGAAAGGTAAGACATCATGAAGAGTCCCAGATATGTAATTGATATCCTCATAAATGTCAGTGCAGAATTGTGTAGGGTCAGGATCTAAATGTAGTTTCCTGCGAAGTTCAATCTGGTGTAAGCAATCGTACATCCAGTCTCTAGTGGAAGGATCGATAAGAAGAGAAGCTTGAATTAAGAAAGAAGCATTCTTTGGATCCTCCAAGAACTTCTGACACTGCACATGGTCAAATTCCACGTTCCATTCCTGTATAGTGGGGACTTCTCCCTGAGCGTATCTTCCTACCATTGATTTTGACTCGAATTCCTTAGGAAGGAAATTCGGAAAGGCCATTCATCAGCAAATCCTACAATCACTTGACATCACTTTCAGGCACTTTGACAATTCTGTTAAGTATTTCTGCAAGTTAAAGCAGCCAAAGTATGTAAAGCACTAAAGCTATGTTTGTTCATTGGACTCAAAGCTTCATAAAGGACCAAAGTTGCAAAGTTTACGTAAGTACTACCGACAGCCAATCATATCTCGAGGAAGTGGAGTCCATAGTATAAATACCAAACCGTGGCGTTCAAATTAAATAGCGAAAATGAATGGATTCCTCCTCGTCGAAGGAGTGGGCGTTGGGGTATTCCGCATGCGTGAACAATAAATACCGAACCGTGGCAATCAAATTAAATAGCGAAAACGAATGGATTCCCCTCCTCGTCGAAGGAGTGGGCGTTGGGGTATTCCGCGCGCGTGAACGATAAATACTGAACCGTGGCGTTTGAATTAAATAGCAAAAATGAATGGATTCCTCCTCGTCGAAGGAGTGGGCATTGGGGTATTCCGTGTGCGTGAACAATAAATACCGAACCGTGGCGATCAAATTAAATAGCAAAAACGAATGGATTCCCCTCTTGGTCGAAGGAGTGGGCGTTGGGGTGTTCCGCGCGCGTGAACGATAAATACCGAACCGTGGCGTTCGAATTAAATAGCAAAAACAAATGGATTCCTCCTCGTCGAAGGAGTGGGCATTGGGGTATTCCGCGTGCGTGAACAATGAATACCGAACCGTGGCATTCGAATTAAATAGCGAAAACGAATGGATTCCCCTCCTGGTCGAAGGAGTGGGCATTGGGGTATTCCGTGCACGTGAACAATAAATACCGAACCGTGGTGTTCGAATTAAATAGTGAAAACGAATGGATTCCTCCTCGTCGAAGGAGTGGGCTTTGGGGGATGTCTGTAAATGCGGTGAGTGGGAGTGAAGGCGTGCGGGCATGTGTGACTTAGTGTAGTTGTCGATGCGGTATGAGACGCATCAGTGAAATGCGTCTGTCAGAACGTGAACCATAGATGGTTCGACCTCAATAACAAAGATTCCTCCTCGTCGAAGGAGTGGGCATTGGGGTATTCTGCGTGCGTGAACAATAAATACCGAACCGTGGCGTTCAAATTAAATAGCGAGAACGAATGGATTCCTCCTCGTCGAAGGAGTGGGAGTTGGGGGATGTCTGTAAACACGGTGAGTGTGGGTGAAGGCGTGCGGGCATGTGTGACTTAGTGTAGTTGTCAATGCAGTCGCGTCTGTCAGAATGTGAACGATAGATGGTTCAACTTAAAAAACAATGAATGGATTCCTCCTCGTTGAAGCAGTGGAAGTTGGGGGGTGTCTGTAAATGCGGTGAGTGTGGGTGAAGGCGTGCGGGCATGTGTGACTTAGTGTAGTTGTCGATGCGGTATGAGACACATCGGAAACACGTCTATTGGCAGAGTCGGCACGAACGTGAATGATGGATGGTTTGACTTGAATAGCAATGAATGGATTTCTCCTCATCGAAGGAGTGGGCATTGGGGGGTGTCGGTAAACGCAGTGAGTGTGGGTGAGGCGTGCGGGCATGTGTGACTTAGTATAGTTGTCGATGCGGTGTGAGACGCGTCGGTGAAATTCGTCTGTCAGAACGATAGATGGTTCGACTTAAATAACAACGAATGGATTCCTCCTCGTTGAAGGAGTGGGAGTTAGGGGGTGTCTGTAAACGCGGTGAGTGTGGGTGAAGGTGTGCGGGCATGTGTGACTTAGGATAGTTGTCGATGCGGTGTGAGACGCGTTGGTGAAACACGTCTGTCAGAACATGAACGATAGATGGTTCGTGTTAAATAAAAATGAATGGATTCCTCCTCGTTGAAGGAGTGGGCGTCGGGGTGTGAGACGTGTTGGTGAAACGCGTCTGTCAGAACGTGAACGATAGATGGTCCGTTTTAAATAACAATGAATGGATTCCTCCTCATCGAAGGAGTGGGCGTTGGGGTGTGAGACGTGTCGGTGAATGTCAGAACATGAACGATAGATGGTTCGTTTTAAATAACAACGAATGGATTCCTCCTCGTCGAAGGAGTGGGCGTTGGGGAGTGAGACGTGTCTGTCAGATCCCGATTGGGATCGTATGACGAGGGACATTATGCCAGAACTTGGTGTAATTGTCGATGCGGTGTGAGACAGCATCTGTGAAAGGTGCCTGTCAGAATCCACGAATGAGAACTATAGATAAATATAACAACGCAACGGAGAACTTGGGGTAATTGTCGATGTGGTGTGAGACATGTTGGTGAAATGTGTCTGTCAGAGTCCACGAACGTGAACAATGGATAGGTTCGACTTAAATAACAATGCAATGATTCCTCCTCGTTGAAGGAGTGGGCGTTGTGGGGTGAGACGCAACGGGAGACATTATGCCAGAACTTGGTGTAATGGTCGATGCGGTGTGGGACGCGTCTGTGAAACGAGTCTGTCAGAAAACCCGAACGTGAACGATAGATTGGTTCAACTTAAAATAACAACGAATGGATTCCTCGTCTCGAAGGAATGGGCGTTGGGGGGTGAGACGCGTCTGTCAGATCCTGTTGGGATCGTATGACGAGGGAGAACTTGGTGTAATTGTCGATGCGCTGCGAGACGCGTCTGTGAAATGGACTTGTCGGAATGGTAGATACTGAGCTGTGGGTTCGACTTACGTAGCAACAACGAATGGATTCCTCCTCATCGAAGCTCAAAAGTCAGTGCCACCGTCGACACCATGACTTGTTCGAATACGTGTCGTCACAGATTGGACTGTGCGTTGGACACGTCAGGTGGTGTGGGGAACGTGCAAAGGACAATGAACGCCTCAAATTTGTGTTCCTGCGAGAGACCGACACTGGCGAAGGTCAGGAGTGGGCGTTGGGGGGTGGGACGCGTCTGTGAAATGTCTGAAGAGGGAGATTATCCCGGAACTTGGTGTAGTTGTCGATGTGGTGTGAGACGTGTCTGTGAGAGTCCACAAGCCTGAACGATAGGTTCGACTTCAATAACAACGAATGGATTCCTCCTCGTCGAAAGAGTGGGAGTTGGGGGGTGGGATGCGTTTGTTAAACCTGTGAAGAGGGAGATTAGTATCCCGGAACTTGGTGTAGTTGTCGATGCGGTGTGAGATGCGTCTGTGAGAGTCCATGAACCTGAATGATAGGTTCGACTTCAATAACAATGAATGGATTCCTCCTCGTCGAAGGAGTGGGAGTTGGGGGGTGGGACGCGTTTGTTAAACCTGTGAAGAGGGAGATTAGTATCCCGGAACTTGGTGTAGTTGTCGATGCGGTGTGAGACGCGTCTGTGAGAGTCCACGAACCTGAACGATAGGTTCGACTTCAATAACAACGAATGGATTCCTCCTCGTCGAAGGAGTGGGCGAGGGAGAACGTGGTGTAATTGTTGATGCACTGCGAGACGTGTCTGTGAAACGGACTTGTCGGAACAGTAGATACTGAGCTGTGGGTTGGACTTACGTAGCAAAAACGAACGGATTCCTCCCCATCCAAGCTCGAAAGTCGCTGGCGCCACCGTCGACACCATGATTTGTTCGAATAGGTGTCGTCGAAGATTGGACTGTGCATCACACACGTCAGGTGGTGTGGGGAACGTACAAAGGACAATGAACGCCTCACCTTCTTGTTCCTGCAAGAGACGGACGCTGGCGAAGGACAGGAGCGGGCGTTGGGGGGTGGGACGCGTGTGTGAGATGTATGACTCGGACGAGGGAGATTATCCCAGAACTTGGTGTAGTTGTCGATGCAGTGTGAGACGTGTCTGTGAAAGTCCACGAACATGAACGATTTGTTCGACTGAAATAACGAATGGCCCGGGATTCCTCCTCGTCGAAGGAGTGGGCGTTAAGGGGGGGCGACGCGTCCGAGTCTGTCATATCGTGGTTGGGATCGTATGGCGAGGGAGAACTTGGTGTACTTGTCGATGCGGTGTGAGTACGACGAGGGAGATTATCCGGTACTTTGTGTAGTTGTCGATGCGGTGTGAGATGCGTATGTGAAACGCGTCTGTCAGAATACATGAATGTCAACAATAGATTGGTTCGACTTAAATAACAACGAATGAATTCCTCCTCGTTGAAGGAGTGGGTGTTGGGGAGTGAGACGCATCTGTCAGATCCTGGTTGGGATCGTATGACGAGACTTGGTGTAGTTGTTGATGCGGTGCGAGACGCGTCTGTGAAACGGACTTGTCAGAATGGTAGATACTGAGCTGTGGGTTCGACTTATGTAGCGATAACAAATGGATTCCTCCTCATCGAAGCTCGAAAGTAGCCAGTGCCACCGTCGATACCATGACTTGTTCGAATACGTGTCGTCGCAGATTGTACTGTGCATCGGGCAAGTCAGGTGATGTGGGGACTGTACAAAGGACGAAGAACGCCTCACCTTCTTGTTCCTGCGAGAGACCAACGCTAGCGAAGGTCAGGAGTGGGCGTGTATGACGAGGGAGATTATCCCGGAACTTGGTGTAGTTGTTGATGCGGTGTGAGACGCATCGGTGAAACGAGTCTGTCAGAATACCCGAATGTGAGCGATAGATTGGTTTGACTTAGATAACAATGAATGGATTCCTCCTCATCGAAGGAGTGGGCGTTGGGGGGGGGAGATCGTCACTGTGATCGACGCTTCTATCGCATCGTCGGAGGCAACGTTTGCAGTCCATGCGTGCTCCGATCATTGGGTGTCCACTTTTTACCAGACTTTGCCGAACGGATGAGGTGAGCCATGATGACAATGAGCAGAAGTGGCTGCGGTCAGTCTTGATTGGATGCCACAATTGGTGCTGCTTACATAAACAAGTACCGCCACCAAGTCGGTTGAACTTGAACCTGTGACATACAGTAGACCATTGCGACAAGGGGGAATCACCTGAGATCGGCGGCCAGGCCAATTTCCTTGGCTGTCGTGCCACATGCGGGGAGTGCCAGTGTTCATTCGATTGGTGACCGTCGGCAGTAGTTGAGTTGAGGTGCGGAACATATCAGTCTCTACCCATTCTCTGGCAGATCTCTCAATAGACTCGGAGTGTCAAGGTTGCAACTATAATAGGTCTGCTTTCATTGTCAGTGTTTCACAGGTGCTCGCCATTTCGTTCCAAAAATCGGGACTTACAACCGTGTGCCGGCTTGTCAGGCTTATCCGATCCGGGACCGCATAGTCGACTCTCGCAGTCGGGCACTAGGTGGAAAAGTAAGTCCAGTGAGCCACAGTCCGCCGCCGCACTGCGATACCGAACATCGGCATTGAACGAAGTTGGCACGTTGCATCGAACCCTCCGAATCACCCAATAATGTGTTATCATGCATCGCCCGTTCGAAGTACGTTTTCGTTACTGCAGCCGCTTCCGTACTACGAATTAGCCTTAGTAGGAAAGCCTCGAGGCTCCGTTTTCGTTAACAACGAGAGAGGCAGTGGGCGTAAAGATTTCCAACCAATACCTCTGACGAAATCCATTCCCATGACCTATCCCATGACCTATCCCTCCCCGTTTGTCTCTGACAGATTCAGAGGCTCTTTGACCACATGCACCTTCGTGGTCTGATTGGCATCATTAAATCATGCAACCGGCGGGGATCCGATGACCCCTTGTCGTTCCTCACATAACCCCACAATTTTTGTGCACTTTGAAGTTCACGGAGCTTAATATGGCATCCCAGTGACCGCTTTGCCGGGTGGTTGCCAAGATTCCACTTATTCGCCGGAGATCCCATCAAACATATATCATCTTGATTTGGGAGGTACTATAAAGGTTGCACTTCCCTGATATCTCGTTTTCGTGTGCCTCTACTCATTCCATCCCCGTGGACGTGGTCGTTATGCCCAGCGTGAGTTTCAAATTCTCGTCTTCGGTTCCGAACGCGCTAACACCGATAGTAGTACAGTGCACGTATCGCTGGAAACCCTGTAGGTGCTGCATGGAAATGTTGCTCACCACTTCCTGACGACCTTCAACCAGTATGTCGTGGGTTCTTTTGCATGCATCGGTGGTGGTCTCTTCGGTCTGGACATTGTGTCCATGTCCGGTGTGTTGAGTGTGAGTGGCTGTCTCTGGCTCTGATATCAACCTTCGTCGTCTGAAATATGTGTAGAACCAAGCCTACTTTGACGTGTTCAAGAATGTGAGTCAAAGTTAGTACACTATCGCTGCATCTGACGACGCGAATTCAGCCCACATCCAACGCACAAGGTGCTATCGTTGCATCCATGCCTGCGGGCTCATTGGTTGGCGCTCTTGCAGTGACCTCCCTTGCTGATCGCATTGGTCGCAAAAACACCATCATTCTTGCTAGTATTATTTGGATCATCGGTGGCATTTTGCAGTGCGCTTCTGTCGTGCGTATATTTTCTCTGCCTAACATCCCAGCAAACAAGATCACTCACCACCTGTTTGTTGTTTTCAGAACCGTGCTATGCTGGTAGTGGGTCGTGTTATCGCTGGGATCTCCGTCGGTCTCTCGTCGAGCGTGGTTCCTATCTACCAATCCGAGATCACCGCACCCTCGATCCGTGGTCGGCTTGTGTCCATGCAACAATGGTCAATCACTTGGGGTATCATGCTGCAGTACTTTGTCCAATTCGGCTGCTCGTACATCAACGGAACCGCATCCTTCGCATTCCCTGGGGTCTCCAAATCATACCTGCAGTGCTCCTTGGCATTGGGATACTGTGGTTCCCGGAGTCCCCTCGTTGGCTCGTCGATCATAATCGGTAGGTCTTCTGTCACTCTGTCACTCACTATGCCATGAGTTCATCATTCTTCATAGTGAGGACGAGGCGCTTCAGATCCTTGCTGATCTTCACGGAAAGGGAGACCCTCATGACCAGCTAGTCATGTTAGAGTTTGAAGAGATCAAAGAACAGCTCGCTTTCGAGCGAACTGAGGGTGCTAAATCGTTTGCGGACCTGCTCAAACCTGGTATCCTCCGCCGCGTTGGCCTTGGTTGTTCGCTCCAGATGTGGTCTCAGCTGTCAAGGATGAACGTTATGATGTATTACATCATATATGTATTCGAAGGAGCCGGTCTGACCGGTCGCCGAGGTAACCTCATCGCCGATTCCGTCCAATACGTCCTCAATGTAGCCTTTACTATTCCCGCAATCATCTACATCGACCGGGGTCGCAGGCCTCTCCTAATCGCCGGTTCTACACTCATGGGCTTCTTCCTTTGCCTTGTCGGCGGTCTGCAGGGTAATTACGGAGAATGGGGCACCGTCAATGGCTCTAGAGTTTGGGTGATCACGAACCACGAGGCGGTGACCAAGGGCATCATCGTGTGCTCATACCTCTTCGTGTGCTCCCGCCGTCACCATGGGACCCGTTTCCTGGACATACCCCGCCGAGATCTTCCCGATGAAGGTGCGCGCCAAGGCAGTCTTGCTGTCGACCGCGACCAACTGGCTCTTCAACTTTGCGCTCGCGTGGGCGGTTCCCCCTGGTCTGTCGACCATCGCGTGGAAAACCTACTTTGTGTTCGCCACGTTCAATTTCGCGGCTGCGATCCACTTTTTGTTTTGTTTGCCCGAGACGGCGGGGCGGACGTTGGAGGAGATCGAGGCTGTGTTTGTGCAGGGACATGCGTGTAGTGCTTGGGCGATCTCGCGCGATGTTGGAAAGAGGAACTTGGAGGATGTTGTTGGAAAGAATGTCGAGGAGAAGAACGATTCTCTCGAGGCGGCTTGATCGATTGGAGACTATCCCTGGTTCTGCGGGGGAGTTTGTATGTTGTGATGTATTTTTTCTGACGTTGTTCGCGTTGTTGTATTAGATGCTCTTTTCTCTTTCCGCCTCTATGATTGCCGTTCAAATCACTGCTTCAAGAAGCACTCAGCAACCAACGAGTACAATGATGTCAAAGTGGGTGAAAAAGGACTTCAGACGTGAATTAGACGCATCATATCTGTAATTACAAGGTCGAAAAGGGAGACACTTTACTCGTCCGATCCAAAGACACAATTTTTGATATACCGCATACACACAAGACGTCTCGACGAGAATTGCGAATGAGCTCCAGGCTCGTTGATAGTGGGAGGTAGTGCCAGGGCAGAGCTTGAGCGCGATTGTGGTGTTGGGGCAAGTGTAGACGATGAGATCGGCGAGGGTCCATCCGTCTAGTGTGGGGAAAAGGTGAAGCACGCATCAATATAGTAGTTCAAGACGCGACAGTACGACTTACTCAGGCTGGCACCGTCGTAATTGGGGAAGGCGTATGTGTTGTAGCAGGTGTCGTAGTAGAAAGAACTGTAAGGACCCGGGCCGGTATTAGTATTGCCCTGGTAGCCTCCACCGCCCGCAGGGAAAGTACCACCACTGTAGGAAGCGACAGAAGAGCAGCATGGAGGTAGCACGAACCGTCCGGACCGGAGGCGGGCTAATTTGATGTCAGTGCGAAAGAAAAGCTTCGAGGGAGAGTTTACTGACGCAACCGAAAGAGATTGTGCAAGCGAATGCGTCACAGCTACCGTCGGCCGAGGAGATCTTCATTCCAACGTTGTACTCGTAGATGAGAGAGATGTCGTACGTCACCAAACCAGAGATAGCGTACTACATGAAGAGGGAAGGTGGTTGATGGTTAAAATAGGCCACTTGGACTGCAAACGTGCAAAGTTGAATTGGGCTCTGCCATGTGGGGCCACCAGTGGTACAAGAATCATCACATTCAGTACCTGCGGTCATGAACAGAGATCTAGGCACCGGCGAACGAGAGATGGCGGCGTCCCAATGGGAACTGATGCCCATGTCAGTACTGGCACCAGCGGCAACGGTCACGTCATTCACGATACTCCCAAAGCTGGATTGGGTATAGAGAAAGACGTCCTCGCCACATTGGTTGACGACAACCAGAGACTGAGCCTGAGCCAAGGTAACAAGTGCTGCGAGAGCTCGGAGAGTGGGGTGGAGGTACATATTTGATTGATTTAAGGTATGGGGCCTTACAGCTTTGCCTTTATGCTTTGCGATGTTCGCCCTCCGTGATCATCCGGTACGAACACCGGAAAAAACTGTGGACGTCAAATCTAGGAGAAACGAGGCGAATCATTCAGATGGAGCTATCTTTGACAAAGATCGACAGCACTCCACCTGGACACGAATACCACACGTGAAAATATTCGAAACTATCAAAAAATTATCCGACATGCATTGATCGGTGCCATTCAGCGAAACGGCTTGTGTTAGTCGACAGTAGCCGAAGGTCAGAGCCACTACGAAGTTCACAGAACAGTGTGGCGAAGGGCCATGATCTGAGCTCGCCCGTCGTCAGCCTCGTTGGTCACCTCAGCTATCAATTGAAGTTGGTGCAGCCCCGCAGCAATCTGTCTAGCGGAGTTTCTCGATCAGGTTTGTCGAGTGGTCCGCAGTCACCGTTGTGAAAGTAGGGACCTTTGGTCGTTAGCCTATTACATGGGATGACCGACCGACTCACGATCCTATGACACGTTTCATAGAATTCTTTCCCCATAAAGTCTGCAAATTTGATGCGATGTCAACCAGAGGATTCAGAGACTAGACTCGTCAGAAAATCAGCATCTTGAGAAAACGTACACATAGTGTATGATCACGGTTTAGTATATCTGGCCGACAGTTCAACTTGGTTGTTGAAGTTGCTCTACAATTTCCTTATTTGTTACGTTTGTTTACCAAAGGCTTTAGATCCAAACAACGCCTCAGTGAGATCAAATAACACCTGTGGCTTACGAGTTGCCACAACGCCACTGACCGCCCCACATACTCACGAACGCGAACAAACGCGCCAGATAATAGATATATCGTCCTTAATCCCCTCGCAACTCAACACACACGCTACTTTCCATTCGCAATCCATCCTGAGGCAATCCAATCTACCACTTGACATGGGTGATGTGCCAGCTACCGTCCCTTCGGATCCATCTACATCCACCCCCTCAGAGTGGCACACAATACGCCC
>JBBPPX010000485.1:0-15671 GCA_038092235.1 Leccinum boreale | reverse complement strand
CTTTATCTTCATAACACTCGTTGACACATTACTAGATTAGTTAGCATAGCTTATCCAGACCTGCCCTAAGCTGGTCTGTGCACACATGTCAGTAGTATAAATACTTGAATGCATCAACCGAACAAGCTAGTCTTGTTCTGGTTGGATTCCCTCTAACCTATACATTTCCCTCCTAAAGTCTTCGTCCCCTTGTTGAGGTGCCATAGTCCTTTTTGGATAGAGGTTGCTTTCATAAGAACAAGACTTCAGTTAGTAAGTGCCTCAAGTTATCTGTCATTCGGACGGGAATGCCATTCTTCAATAACCTGTCATGTTCACCAGGGACCGCAGTGCGCAAATGATGGGCATGAGTTGACAATCGGCACATTGGTCACTAGTATAGACCAGCACGACCCTAGGGACAACCTGAGAAAGGGGCCTGGGAGCATATATATATACAGGATAAAAAGGAGGACGCAGGACCATACAGACGCAAGACCACGCACGAGCCTCAGGGGAAATCAGACACAACCTGAGTGGGGCAATGAGCCCGCTTGGCCTAGCATGCACCAGTCTACCAGGTGGCAGAGCATGCAAGATTAACTTAGTGTCGTTGATGGCATCCAATAGTCTGACAGAACAACTCACCACGTGGCATGAGTACAACAGCACGTTCAAATTCAGAGTTTTGGAGTTGCTGGTCAGATCTTCAGAGAAGACAATCTATCCGATGAGTCTCACTTCCATAAATACTCGTGCAGGTCATTTACAGTTACTGTAGTATCTTTACCTGAATGACTAGTGCGCTTCAGATAAATTACTGCCAGTGGACAAAAGTTCAGTGCTAAAGTCAGCTGGTAGATTATTTTTTTGAATCATTTTCGGGTGGGAAGTTTTAGACTTGGATGGCACTGTCATCCACAGTCCCACGAGGGATCTTCAAGTTCCAGCAGAGTCAACCGACTTTGTCAGACAGCGGCGACGTTTAGATGATGCTCGGATTATACACGTACACATCCACCAAGAATGGCCCAGGCAAACTTGAAGGCGGCGAACTGACATTCTCCGATGTGCTTCATGCCTTGTTTCATTTCTCCGTAGCACCATCGAAATACCATCAGACGATCACGATGATAGGTGGTGGTGGGAGATCTAGTAGGTCAGTGGTGGATGCGATGCTAATTGAACATGTGAGTTAGGATGACGCGTAGAAAGGAGTTGTCTCTCCTCTCCTGGTGAGACCCTCACCCTCACTGGCACATTCATCGCCCCGCAGTGTTGCCATTTCAGCAGGATTGTGTTGTCGTCGCCATTCACCATCACAATTCGCCATTGGAAGCAGGTATAGTACCAGTGCATTGACACTCCTCAGTAAACCAGTCACATCTACACAACCAGTGAGACAATCGACAGCGAATACAGGGGAGGTGACCAAACGTGAGGTGACCATAGAACAACACAGGCTAGTCTGACAGGATTTGGTAGAACTAAGCACGATATGTACATATACAATCCGCGGATCCAGTGGAACACTTGGTGATCTTGTTCGCAACCGCTGACGCCACTGGTAGATGCATCTCACCGTCGGGACTTTCCCCGTCTCCAACCGTCATACGACAAGCAGAGAGGTAGGCAAACCCTGGGTTCTCCAACTCACATCGCATTTCACAATAAGTTGACCAGTCAAAGGGTTGCTTCCCGTTTGCCATGCCGTGACATGTAAAGTCCACCAGCTGCTCCTCAGCTCCTTCGAAACCTGGGGCATGCTCGATTCTGGACCATCAAGATGGATGACGGGCTACCAATGGAGAGCTCGCTTTCACCTGAACTGCTGGAAAGCAAGCGTTTCTAGTGTATCAAATTTGCCAACGGATCATTCCCTCTCACATAGATGATGTGGCAAGAGTGGCGTGTGAGATGAGGTCATGTATGAATGAGAAATTTTTTTTTTAAGGTTTCGAAACTTCCGATAACAGATGACTCGGAGCGGAACGCAGACAGTGTGATTGCCAGTGTGAGCAAGGAACATTGTAAGGATGTACACGAAGCAATATCTAGTAAGGCTGAGGGTTTGTAAATAAATTCTCTATGTTTAACCACTGATTCAACCCTTGTCTCATGACCTTGAGAACATTGGCGTGGGAATAATGATCAATCCATCTAGGATGCTGAAGAGCCACGCGTAAATACATTCCTGTTCATTGTGAAATATGGCGACATATAGTTTGTCCACAGTGGTACCCACACTGGGCCACCAACCAATGAGGGCCCCAATCTCCATTGCGAGCTAACACATTAAAATATGTTGAGAATGTGAGTCTTGAATGGTAATTGTAACGATGAGTACGTACAGCAGCAAGAACGGACGAAATTGTTTCGATGGTCACCGGTATGTTGGGCATACTCATCCAGTTGGGGTCGTGCTGAGACATCGCGAGCCAACCGGCGGAGTCACGCCTGCGCAGTATGTGGACAAGTATGTCGTGTGTTCCGGGATCGTCAAACCAGATCGCCTGTGTAAATTTGAGCAAAGGGAGCAGAAGAAAGACGAGACTTACCATATGGCCGGAGGTGCTGAGAATGAACGAATGACAGTGGCTGTACCCCCAACGGGGGTCCCACTCGAGTAGGCTCTCTAACCATGCGGCATCACTGGCCGTAATCCCTGTGGGATCCCAAATAATGTTATTACACAGGTAACAACATGTCAAGTGTGGCGCGGGCGGGAAAATGATCCACTGGATCGCTCGGCGAGCGTGGGTGAGAAAGATCATTGGAGAGTTAGCGATTAGTCCATAGAATAGTTCAAAGAACGTCGGATCTGTAAGATCCACGCGGAAGTGTGTGAACTCGTCCAGGGATAAATTGATGGCTAATAATTGACGTAAATAAAAGAAAAGAACAATGAACAAGGGAACCTACCTCCGGTAGGAAGCCAGGTGGGGTCGTTTCTGATCTGACGATGCTGGTTGAGCGTATCATCAATGACAAGCCATGCCTCTTGCCGAGTGAGGGAAGTGGCCAGGGGGATTTGTCTGTCCAAAATCATGAAGGTGCTCCCAGTAACACAGTCGACGTAGAAACACCACCAGGAGCGAAGATTGAATAAAAGCAAGTACTTGAAACGTTCTGATTTAGGGTTAGGTGGAGAAAATAGCCAGAAGCTGACGATGGAACTCACCTTTGGGGCTGAAAGCTGCCATGGGGAGGTAGTTTGTGCCCAGATTGTGTCCTTCCGAGTTAGCATTTAGCGAAACCATGCACTGAAGAGCGACTGAAAACGCGGCGGGTGGAGGAGACTGTTGTGTCACTCGGGGAGCAGGCCTGGGCCCATGTCCACCTTGCGACTCTGCGGGGTCGCCATGAAAGCCTGAGTTCGAACCACTCAGTGGTAATGCTGTCATGAACAGAGAAGAAATGGGGGGGAAAGATGTGTGGACAACGCATTCACTCTAAGTACTCCGTGCTCGCTAGTGGTTCTATTCAATTAACTTGTTACCTAACATGGTGTGAATGTGATAAGACTTTTTACATACTTACAATATACAATTACTAATGGAGGAAGATGCGCAAACGCATTCATTCTAGTGTTCTAGTGCACATGCTCGCTAGCGGTCCTATTCAATTGACTATTTCGGTGTGAGTGCTATAACTTTTTACATACAGTCAACTCCCTCATAACACATACCCAGGATAACACATACTCCCTCATAAGCCATAGGTTATTGGATTTCCAAACTGCTTTTTGACGCCCTACGGTCTCTCCAATAACCCATACTCCCTTATAACCCATACCTTTTGAGCTGTCCCGACAGGTATGCGTTATGAGGGAGTTGACTGTACTTGCAACATACTTACCCGAATTTTCTTTAGTGCAAATCAGGTATTCTCAGATTCAGATCTGATGCGATCTAAGATTCAGATCAAGAATCTGCAATCCATCTGCCGGCCCTCAAGCTTCTGAGTCGTTATATGAGCAAAGAGGACATAGAGCAGTTAGTATGTGAACAAAATAAGATGAAAAACAGCGCAACAGTGAGCGCGAAGTACCTCCACGCCGTTTTCAAGCATAATTTGAGGTCATATTCTATAGGTCATTGCCATGTAGGTCAATTCTACCTCGACCATAATCATCACTCCACTAATGATGTTAGGGATGAGTATATTATTATCTGCTCCTTGATGTGTTCTACTCCACAATGCATTCTTTTTTTTCTTCATCATTTGTTTGCCTGACTTTCATTTCTGTATTTGTGGAAGTAGCTCAACTTGTTTCGATAATCTTACTTATGCCTTGAAATTTATTCTGTACTGGACAGGGTCCCCTGGTAACCTATCCTGGTAGTAGCTTCTTACAGTACTACTACCACACCTGCTACCCAAGTATTTATATGGATTCCACTTACAACCTCCAAAAAATCAGCGCATTTCCCATAGTGCAGCACACTAGTACTTTTCATATCCACTTTCCTGCTCAGTAACCTCGGGATCTTCCAATCTGTATTGGATGTTAGCCCATATTGGACTAGCTATCTGGTAAGTTACATAAAGTTGGTTCGGCTTTGGCAGGGCGCGTGATAGACAACCCAAGTTTAGATGTTGTCGAAGTCGCGTGGACGTATGATAAGTCCTATAATATCTGGTACTCCAATACTTACTCCAGCAGCACTTCTGATTCTTCCTCGTCCGTCTCAAGCTTGACATCGACTCACTCTCAGACTTGGAAGTAACACCTGCCTCCAAACAAGTGTATACAACATGCTATTGACATCCTCCCATTCGAGAAGGAATTTTCCGACATCTGTGATCAATTCCATGCTTATGTGAAAGGCCAACTTCCCACCTACTAGACGGGCTGGTTCAACCGTTACCAGACTATGCACAATGTCAATCGATCGAAATGGTTCAAACAACCTTTCTCCGAATGTTGATGCACACAGTTTCATGTTCTTGCTTGAGGGAGCTCTGCTGACGATGGCTTAGACTTCGTTCGACATCGTTGGTGCCCCCCCGGCCCCGCGGACATCCTGCGGGGCGCAATGCTCATACTAGTGGTGGTCGTATTCACCATTGTGTTCTACATCATGCTCTGGGAACTGGAGCGGTGCTCGTTCACGTCTGCGTCCGTCCAAAACCGACTCGTAGTCTAAACCAAAGCGTGAGCGGCATTTCGAAAGCTACTTTGACATGCCATCCGTACGTGCTTGATCGGGAGAACATGAACACATAAGTGATATCGATATCGATCATCAATGACAGCATTAATAGATGGTCCGACCTATTGGCGAGCCGCTGCAGTGAATCTGCATCTGAGACATGTCATTGTGATACACGATGCGCGATCTCTTGCGACAATGCCCTGGCCAACCATCTGTATCCGTGATTAGGCTTGTCTCTGTCGTCTGCTGCTAGTGGTGACAAGGCTGTATTCAGGAGAGAACGTGAACACGTAAGCAATATCGATATCGATCTTTGATTGACGGTCCGACTGATTGGCGAGCCGCCAAAGTGAATCCGAGATCTCTTCAAGGCAGCAATGCCCTGTGTGATGTGGCATGTCGCTGCGCAAGCGTTTTATCTGGGGATCTAAGTATGACATGGTTTGTCAACCCAACAATTGGTAAAGACATGGAAGGCTTCAGCTATATGCTTCTCAAGCTTCTGTGCAGCCTCAAGATCACCAGATTGATATTCATGACCTCAGCAGAAAATGTCGTGGTAACTCATTCAAACTGGGCCCCCCTCCCCAACAATATCTGGTCCAAAGAAAGTTCAGTCACGCTGACTGTGAACCACAAAAGCACAACTAATATGTACTGTCGTCGTTGACGGATATCAAGAAACCAAACAAACTCAACCTCTTACCAAAATTTTCCAGACCTTTCTCAAGGATTCCAGCGGTAACTCCCATTCCGCCATCATTGTTACAAGATTGCTTCATTAGTGCTGGCAGTACTTATTAACCTGCAATGTTCAATCCATCTTTATGTGAACTTACTGTCATGCAGCTTCACGGATCTCCTAAGGTGTCCAGCGATTTTTAGCAGATACTGCTCCAATGTCTTGAGGTTGTGCATACAATGAGCATATATATATACACGATCCAAACAGATCTGTACTTCAAGTTGCACCTCTTTTGACTTCCAAGTCAGCAGTTTCACACCAGAGGCCTGGGCGATGAGAGACAAATTGTGCAATGTTGCCGTTGCCTCCATGAGCCCCGACACTGGCGAAAATGTTCTGAGCTCCCACATGGCGCAGTAGTAGTACGAGTCGCGACTCCAGATAGAGAACAACGAATTGTTGTTTAAATTCATTCATCTCTGAAGGTCTGCAAGCTTGACACTGGCATGCAGAGTGTCAAGTAGCTTGTCAAATGCCGCAGTCACTTCACTATAGTCCTTGCGGCCTTCTTGTGATACGCCATACACAGACTGTCGGAGGAAACCGAGTTGTTATACAGTTAGCTTCCATGCGAGCTTTCCAAGAGGATGCTCAACACTTCCTCCTGCTTTGTACCAACAATACTAGTGGTCCATACGAATGCCATGTACCTACAATTGATCGATTGCTTGAGCAATATGCAAAGGAGATACAGGACAAGACGTTACCATATTTCGCTGTGGTATCATATATGGATGACTGATTTACGATAGACGCCTTGGATGCGGCAAATCAGTGTTGCTTTATCTTTCTCATCGAATACAAGAGGTTGGATTGCTCCCTTCCTGTTTTAAACAGGTCTTCGGAGAACCTACAAGAGCTCTTTTCGCTGCCACATTGAATGGTAAAGATATGGGTGGTCACGTCATTGACTCTCGAGGATGCTGGAGGAGGTAGAAACAACGGTCCAAGGTGCTTCTGCAGTTGATGAAGTGGAGTGCCAGCCTGAGTGTGAGGCTGAGCAAGCTTCCAATTCCGAGTCATTGCATCCAACTCATGCATCAAGTCAATGCAGGATGCAGTAACTATACTACTGACACTTGCCTTCAAATCATATCATAATTCAACCACTTTCAAAACAACTCAGCTTAGCCTCTGGCACTCAGATTGATTGGGCTACTAGGGTGTTCTCTAATGGATTTTCTTGCTTCTACCATTTTCTTCGAGTTGGCCGCTCCCTTTCTAACTGTCTCGTCTTTTCAGGTCTATATTTTCATCGTCTTTGACTCGGAGGCAGGCAAATTGAGACGAGTCATCGCAAAAGTGGTTTGTGGGACAATTACCAAATTCCCCATCCGGTCTATATTACCCAAGAGCCCACCAATCTCGATACGTCCATCATCAATACCTTTTCAGTGGCTGCCATGAACAGTGACTTCTGTCTCACGCTCGGCTTGATTATTATTGCCCCCATGAGCGTCTCTCAGGCTTTGGGTGCTGCCCCATTTTCTTGATCGAGCATGCACTGCTCGTCGTCAGTGCCACATGGAGTGCGGCCTCGAAAAACATGGACATTTGACTGCAAGCAGTACATCATTGTGATCGGCATGGCTCCTATTAAAACTTTGTGTGAGTCGATGAGCGTACTATCACTTCTTTCTGCGAACTGACTGTTTTTGTTTTTGTGCAGTGACATCCTCCTTGTACATGAACATGGTGAATGGATATCCCTATGGAGCGCACTGGCAAGTGGCGACAATGTTTCCCTGGAATCCTGTTGACTTCCTTCGTCCACAGTTTGCAACACGAGGTGGGATAAACGGTGTATCCATCGTCAATGGTTATCCAATCCAATCCATGCGAGTACTTTGATGCCCGTGTCATTTCCTTGGCACTCACCATGTTTGTAGCTCAGGGAGGGTCTCCTTCGCGATATACAAAATCATACTTGTACAGGAATGCTTTCAATGACAACGGCTTTACTCCACCCACCTCCAATTCATAGTTCGCCATCATGTTCATTCACACGATCTCGATCTTCCCAGAAAGGCCAAAATGAGACGCCCTGCACGCGCTATGACTTGATTTACTGGCTCTAGATCTCGTGGCATCCGCATATTCAAACCCGGTGTTTGCCAATCTTCTACCTGTTGCATACCTCCATGGTACGATGTGCCAGAAAATGTGCTGGGCACGCTTTGCGAGTCTGACCAGTGACAACTCATCCTCCATCTCGCAAGACGGTCGTTGAAAGCCGTTGCGTTTTGTCATCGTAATATTTCCATCCAAGTGTCGAACATGGTTTTTGGACAAGGCTTGTGAGACATTCAGCTATATCACTTCCACGGTCGCTGCCTATGACAGAGATGGCATAGATGTTTACTTTCTCAACCATCCCAAATATTGTATTAATTTAAAGGTGAGTGATACAGCGCTCGATCGTTGGGAACAGTGGCTCGTTGAGCTGAACCTCTAGATCACTATAGAAAAGCGCGCAAGCTGTGCATCCGGGAATTGTTCAGGTGCATGTGCCTCATTCTTTATGAATGTTTTTGTTTTTTTTCTTTCTGTATTCGCAATGTTGACAATTGGACCGCAGATGGGTCGCATGTGACAAACGTACGCAAATCTGCTGCTGCAATCGATAGGCTAGAGATTGCATGTGCAGTCATTTAGCAGGCAAAGCTGAGGTGTGATGACAATGTACGTACATCGATACCTGACGAGTGGATCGTCTTCTTCCTCCGAGTGTTTTCTCGGTCATCCTCAACACCTCAGATCCCCTCCTCTCTCACCTCTCCCACCCCCTCTAAAACACCACCTATACTTTGCCATGAAGTCCAACATCCTCATCAAGCATGCCTGTTCCTTCACCTTCCTCTTCTGCCTCACCGCCATACCCTCGTCTGCCTTACCTTCACCCACTGGTTATTCAGCCCTGTCCTCCTTGAGCACGCGATCATCATCTCAGGCTGGCTGCACTGATGCTCTACAATTGGATGGTTTGTTTGCCGTCCCGCTTGTTACAAACCTCTTCATTTTTGACACTTCAAAGTCACATGACCTGCTTAGTCAGCATCACGTGATCACTTACATAAGTGTTGTCTCTCATATTTCACTTACTACCTTCACAAGTCACATGACTCACTTAGTCATCATCACGAGACCTGTACCTTTATTATTATCGTACCACTTTACACTTACCATATTAGCTAGCACTGCTTATCTGGACCAGCCCTAAGTTGGTCTGTGCACACATGTCATTTGTATAAATACCTGAATGCAGCAACCGAACAAGCTAGTCTTGTTCTGGTTGGATTCCCTCTAACCTATACATTCCCCTCCTAAGTCCTTGTCTCCTTGTGGAGGTGCCATAGTCCTTTTTGGATAGAGGTTGCCTTCATAAGAACAAGACTATCTTTACTATCCCACCTCACTTGTCACCAGTACATCGTGACAAAACTCTACTTCTAAACCACTTCATCATTGTTGGATCCCAGACATAAGGGAGACCCCTCACATCAGAGGATAAAGAGAACCCTTAACCAGGTTACCGTCCAGGAGATTACGAACCCTTGATCTACAAATTGTATCGCAGGACTGTACATCCCACAAACTCATTCGCTTTGCGAAGGCTACGACCTCATTCGAGAGGACACGCTTCGCCGCGGGTAATAGTATCAATCCCTACCCTGTGCATAGTGGGTCAGCACACGCTTTCGAACGAGCGTAATTGTTATCGAGGTTGCGCGTGATATAACCTAAACGATCCGCGGGTATTACCTACCCATCCGCTCGACGGGCAACAGATATTGCCTGCGTGCACTCTCCGGTTCCCCCACCAGAAAGTCATGCCCGTGACACGACCGGCTGAAGAAGATTTTTCTTTACAGATTCGAGTGAAGTGACTCTTTGTGAGATCCTCCTCTATATATGAGTATCACCCTTATCGTTCTCATCGGAACACTTGCCTTCATCTATTGCTTCACCCTTGTCGCTGCCCTCTTCTACCACTTGTCCAATCAAGAAGAAGGATACCATCTTGAATTGATTATTACTGGAAAGGAGTTCAAACTAAGTTTTCTCAGCCCTGACTACCAGCGACCCTCAGAGCCCGACCCATACAACGTAAAAACTCAGTGGTCTGATGCCGGCTGGGATACCAACTACAAAACCGCCCCCGAACCAATCACCCTTTCTACTCCAGAAGAACTCACCGTGCTACACGAAGCACATGACCAGCAATTCGTAGCCTACCTACAGGAACATACCATTCTCAATTGGACTACCTAAAATTGCCCATCATTCCTGTAACCTTGGAAAACGTGTCTTTCGCTGTGTGAGAGGCCATTCCAATCCCTCGTTTTCCAATACAGGAAGAAGATCCTAACGATGACTACATCGGAGACTTTGAACTTGACATAGTTGGTGATTGGCCATTTGAACTCAAAAATCAATTCTTGAGATCCCTCAACAGCGAATTCCTCGCTGAAAATTACAACCCATATTACATCTACATCAGTCACGTAGGATTCCAAATTGAGTTACAAGATGGGATCAGGAGAATATTCGATGGATATGGGCCAGGAGCAGCCCACGTTCAACCCAATGAAAGGCAGGGGCTCGAGATCAATCCCTGAAAATCAACTGCCCCAGCCATCGACGAGCGTCATCTCAGACGCTCGACTAGACTTGCTGTACGAAACAATCGAGAAGCTGCAGGAACAGCTCCGAGAAGCGCAAGACAGCACCCGAAAGGCCCACGACCATCTAGACCAAGAAAGAGAAGAAGCCCCTCCTCAGACGTCGTCCTTGTCCCCCGAAACCCTCGCCGTCATCACAGCCCTTTGACCTTCACAAAAGTCCTCCGAGAACTCAAAGAAGTGCACCGAAATAATCCCTGATCCTGGGAATTTTGACGGAACCTACAGTCGTTATGACGAATGGTGGACAAAAATGATGGCCTGGATCGAGGTCCATGCAGAAACATTCACCACCAACAAACAAGGATGCTTGGCGGCTCTCTCTTGCATAGGTGATGTAGGAGAAAAGGACAAAAACGGTGATGGTGCTTGGGCCACCTTAGGCCGCCCTTTTTTTCGTTCCCATGGTCCCGAGAGGTACCCTTCCTGTGTATGTGTGGAAGTGACCCGAAAGGTCGGTCCATCCTCTCGGCATCTTCCGAGTTAATTCTAATTTGAGCATGGATCCTGTTTACCGTTGAATACAGCGCTGCGCAGGCGCTTTCAAGTGCGTCCCAACCTCTGTGCCCAGCGTGCACGTGTGCAGCGACAAGCGCATATATTCACACGGTCACAGCGACATCCCGGGCCTGCTCTCCCCCTGCCCCCCACCCCCGCTACCAGCCTGTCCGCCTCGCCCCTCCAGCTTCATACCTCGGTGTTGTGCAGCAACCATCATGCGTTCTCGTTCTGTCGAGAACGCGAGATGGCCGCTGCATACATGCTTGGATGCGCTCGCCTTCCCCATTCCTCGTCCTCGTGCATGCCAACTCGATGACAACATGACATGACGACGATGTGGTGCAACGCCAACACAAAGTGACATTGACGACAATGCGACTCGATCCACCCCTCTCCCTCTCCCTCTCCCTCTCCCTCTCCCTCTCCCTCTCCCTCTCCCTCTCCCTCTCCCTCTCCCTCCTTATGCCTGACCCAGATTGGTCCTGGGCCAATGTGATGATGCAACAACGGCGCAATGCTGACTGACGACACAACCACGCCACGACTCGGCGACAACGACTCATGGAAATGACGACTCGGCGATGACAGTCGCTCGCACTGTCTGCCCCGCCCCATCCCCATCCCCCAGCGTGCAGAAGCGATCACACAACGCACACGATTGTGCATGTTGTGCAGTCGCTGCTGCATGGTGCACGGTTCCATCGCTGTCGTTTCACCATTGCCCTCCGAGTCGCCCCGAGTCACCCTCAGTAATGGTGTCCCAGCCCTCGCCCTGTCTGCCCCCTCCCCATCCCATCCTGGCATCTTGCAGATGCGATCATTCAACATCACACACATTTGTGCGCGTTGTGTAGTCGCTCCTGCGGATATTTTACCTGAGTGGTTTACCCACATCCGTGCCATACCCTATGCAGCATTGCTGCACACCCTACCCCCTCACTCACACCTGCTAGATACATTAGATTCTTTTATATATTTATCTATTGAATTCATGTTGCATATGTCATAGAAATTTTCACTCGAAAGCGCATGACATCATGATATTTCTATATATGGTCTGACATACATGGGTAAATCTCCTATACATCTCCTATCGCTCTGAAACATATCAAAAGCTGTACAGTACAGCTTCCACAGCGCTCTAATAGCACTGCTAAATAGCAAACCATGTATTTACCATGTCCTAGAAGCTATTTACAGTGTACCTAGCTGATTTTATTTATTTAGACTGCGAGAACGCAAAAATGTATGAAGTGTGGTCACAATGCAGTTGGATTCATGCATGCATGAGTGGACACTTTTGCACTCCATTGTTTAACAAGCAAAATACACTAGGAACACCATGTAAATAGGTTTTTTATTATACCCTATAACGAACCAACTATTTAGAATTGCAGCTAAACATTTGTGGAAGCCACAATGTTCAATTTTTGATATGTTTTACAAGTCTCCTAAGTCTTCGGAGATTTCCAGCGCTTTCCTATTGGCTGGCGCTTGAGCAGAGTGCAGGCGGGCGTACACATAGGGCATTTGTAAGTGGATGCAACATAATCTACATGATGAATATATTGTATCCTACATATGTACAAATATTCTGAACAATAAATGATATCTATGTAGACACACAAGCACAAGAACGAGCACAGGAGGTGAGGCCGCAAGGGCAAGGGTGAGCATGGAGAAGCCTCAGAGGTGAGAACTAACGCGGGGAAGTGGAGGATGAGGAGTGCAGGGACGAGGCGCATGCACCAGGGGGCCAGCACGGGGAGGATGTGGGGATTTGGATGTGCACGTAAGAGCACGTCAGGTGAGGCGACTCGGATGAAGGGGGAGGCTAGGTGATGTGGCAGTAAAGGCAAGTGAGGAGGGCGGACCGGGGCTGCGGGGTGCACAAGTGAGGTGAGGGCAAGGGCGCGGATGAAGCAAGGAAGGGGGAGAAGACTCAGACATACAAGCATCTGCAGTCATTTTCAACGTCGTGTTGCAGGCGTCATTGTTGTTGCTATGTCAACACCGTGTCGTGGCATGTCATCACATCCGTCGTCGTGTTGTGGTACCATGTTGTGTCGTCGTCGACATCGCTTCATGTTGGCGTTGAGCGAAGTTGTCGTGTCACGATCGCCGTGTCGTGTCGTGTCGTCGTCGAGTGTGCACGAGGACAAGGAACGGAGAGGGCGAGCGCATCCAAGCATGCATGCGGCAGCCATCGCGCGTTCTTGACAGAACGAGAGTGCACAATGGTCGCTGCACAACGCCGAGGTATGAAGCTGGTGGGGCAAGGTGAGCAGGCTGGTGGCGGGATGGTGACGGGATGGTGGCGAGGCGAGGCGGAGCAGGGTGTCGCTGTGACTGTGTGAATGTGTGCTCGCCACGGTGCACGTGCACGCTGGGCAGCACAGAGGGTCGAGACGCACTCTGGGAGCGCTTTGCAGAGTGCTGCAAGCAACGCTAGAGAGATGTATGTGGAAATTAGATTAATTTCGGGAGATGCCATCGGGATGGACCGACCTTTCGGGTCACTTCCACGCATACAAAGGAAGGGTACCTCTCGGGACCGTGGGAACGAAAAAGTGAGGCCTAAGATGGCTTGGGCCAGAAACAAATTGAAAAAGCGACAAGGATGGGAAGATCACCAATGGCCCTCCCCTGCCCAATTAGAAGCATTACTCAATGGCCGTTTTCGAATCGGCAACGAGAGAGATATAGCCCTTCGAAAACTCATGGATAAGAAACAAGGATCGAAGGAACAAAGGAACAAACCCAAGTCTTCCTAACGACATGGATAGCTCTCTACGATCAGGCAAAATGTGATCCTATGATGGGAATAGCTCTTCTCAAAAGGAACAGTCGACAAGACATTATCAAACACATGTTCCTACAAGGAGAAAGGCTGACCAAAATTCACAACTTCATTGCCGTCATCCAAAAATACGCCAATACCATCGAAGCTTTCGAAACTCGCTCCTCCTTCCAACATCGAGACCCCAATGCCATGGATATCGGCACGACTGTGACAACTACCAATGTTCGAAAGACATCTCTGGGATGTTACAACTGTGGAGGCGACAGACATCGTGCCAAGGAATGCAGAAAACCCTCTACTCGCTGTAAAGACTGTGGATTCTCTCATGGTGGACATAGAAAGGAATGTCCCAAATATAAAGCCAAACAAGTGCAGGCCGCAGAAGGAATTGCTTCAACAAACCAACAAACCCCACAATTGCCTAACTGGGTTAAAGCGATACAAGGCATGGACTTAGAGGCTGCACAAGCCTACTTCCGAGATCTTGATGTGACTCAGGGAAAAGAGTTAGGGAGACCATATCGGGTACGACTCCTCCCCCTCATAATAAACAAAAAAATAGTTTACTTTCAAATTACCGTGCTCGACACCTAGATAGTGCTAGTACAAATGCTGTTTCCTCCTCTGTTATTTCTTCTTTCAATTGTTTTAGTGTATTAGATAATGAAGTTTCTCTTGATTCCTTGTCCTCTCAAAGTAGTATCCTACCAGATGACACAACCGAAGCCACGATCTCGAAAGAGCGTGCGCCCGGGAAGGGAGGCCTAATTTGGCTTATAAAGAAAAAATAAATTATCTCCCTCAGATCCCGACTGAGCAAAAAGTCCGCACTATGCGCCCACTTAGAGAATTAATCCTAAAAATAGACATAGTTACCAAAAACAAAAACATATCCATAGCCGCGCTTTTTGACAGCGGAGCTAACGGCATCTTCATAGACACCGAATGGGCCAAAGCCCAAAGAATCCCCTTAAAACCCCTTGAACTAGTTGTACCGGTTTACAATGTAGATGGAACAATCAACTCAGCAGGAGGTATCACCTATACCACCGACCTTGTCATAGATTTTCAAGGACATCGTGAGAAAATCACTGCCGATGTGACCAACCTGGGACGTAATCAAATGATCCTGGGATATACCTGGCTACGTGAACATAATCCTATGATTGATTGGGTGAAAGGGATCATCAAACTAAATCAATGTCCCACGTCCTGTCAAGCGTTGAACGCCATCTATCAATCTCACTTAGATGAGTCCGAGATCGACTATTCTTACCGAATTCAAGGCTTGGGAAAGGAACCTTCTGATGGTATCAAACCTGAAGAAGCCTTCAAACTGGTACCCGAGGTATATCATGAATATCTTGACATCTTCTCAAAGAAGGCTAGCGAGTGCTTGCCCGAAAAGAAAACATGGGATCATGCTGTAGATCTGAAACCAGATTTCAAACCAAAAAAGAGTAGATTAATTCCCCTCAATCCTGTAGAACAGGATGAAGTCAAAGCCTTCATAGAAGACCAATTGAACAAAGGTTACATTCAACCTTCGAAGTCACCTCAGACCTCGCCAGTGTTCTTCATCCCTAAAAAGGATGGCAAAAAGCGAATGGTTATGGACTATAGATATCTAAACAAGGGAATGGTCAAAAACAATTACCCGCTCCCTCTCATTGGCTCGATCGTCGATAAGCTAAAAGGAAGCAAGATCTTCACCAAAATGGATCTCCGTTGGGGTTACAACAACGTGTGAATTAAAGAAGGTGACAAATGGAAAGGAGCCTTCGTCTATCATCTTGGTACCT
>JBBPPX010000484.1:0-15707 GCA_038092235.1 Leccinum boreale | reverse complement strand
AGAGCTCTTATCTATGATGTCATAACGATGACTAGAATGAGTAAGCATAATAGAAAGTTCTAGAAAGAACTAGGAAGTGCTAGAGAGCACTGTAGAAACGGTAGTTATGGAAGATAAGAATACTACCATTCCAACAGGGCACTGAGGCATACCGTTCGACAATGATGGATGTGTGTGAACGTTGATCGAACCATGTAGCCTACGTACTTTTATACCTCCTCACATCCCAGTGATGTCTGTGCTCCCCCCTTCTTTGTTCCCCACTTCATCCATCCCTTTATCATTATCAACACCATCTCCAGACAATAACTGCACTCATACCCAAGTTTTTTTACATCTGAGTCCGCGGGTGCTTCCTTGGTTCCCAGCGCACCTCATTTGCAAGCCAGCACGAATTCCCTTTCAGCTGATGAAGAACCACCAGAAAATGATATTGAACTCTCGGTGAGTGCAGTAAGAAGCTTGCATCATTTTTTTGATCACACTGTAGTCCCTAAGCTACCTAAGTGACCCGGGTGCTCCGTACCTCCACTTGGAGGTCGCCCGCGCGAGGCAAGCGGTTCTGCGGGCACAGATGCGCCTTGCCACTTGCGAGGTTTGAGAGCACGTGTCATGCATGAAGCTCAATCGCTTGAAGGTTCAACACTTTAAAAGGGCCATTGAAGTAGCCAACACTACTGTCGGGCAATGGTCTGACACCAATCACCATTGAGGGCGACCTCTACACTCCGCCCCGAATACATTTTCACGACAATATCGGCGGCGCAACCGTGACCGCACTGGTAAGGCACTAAGTATATTTGTCGAAATAAACATTCAAACTACGAAAGGCTCAGGTCGGACTACTATCAATGAGGCTCATGATGAGGAATTCTTTGTGAATTTACAGTAGACCACCATTCGCTTCACTGCTCTGCTGTACTTTATTGTACTCTCCATAAGTCTGAATTTGTATGAGGCTGCTCACGCGCTCACAATTGAGAAATATTCACTGCAAAAAGTGGTCACACCATCGGAAAGGCACATGTTACGCGGCAACCGTAACGATTCAGCGTGACTACTACAACTGTTTTTGTTCCCAATTCTGCTTCATTTGAACCCATTTGAGCTCAGATACCTGCAGAATATATATTAGATCTAATGTAGTTGTGGTTTAAGTGAAATGTGTGTTATAATTGTTGTATTCTATGAAAATGCCGAAACAGCATGACTGTCGAAGTGTCCATCTCAGCTACTGAACCACAATGAAACGGGACATAGTAACATTATTTAATTGTATGGTATAGTAATCATGGCTGTATGCACACGTCAACGAGTCTTCCACCGCCCGGTTGTCCATGTATAGATTGATCACCAAGCTTGAAAATTCGCGCACAAACTGCATGTGTTGGTTGTCCTGCGCGTCCGCACCTGAAGCAAATTGTCGTATTGGTTTACGAGTCACAGTGAATGCTCATACCTATAAAAAATTATAAAAGGCATGTCGGTTGGGTCAGGAGCGCAACGGAGGCAAGCAACAAACCAAACACACCTTCGACCAGCCCATCCCACGGATCCGATCTCGAACAGAAGTCAGTTCACGGACATGTCTTGTTGGTTGATGTCGTACAGCTACGTGTCAAAGACCAGTCAAGCTTCTTGCAGAACGCGGTTGATTCGAACTGCAGCTTTTGATCCTCTGCATATAATTCCCAACTTGAACCTTGTCCAAGCACGTCTTCACACGTTTCATGTAGGTCAGGAATTCAACGATTTGGCGATCCCTGCATCTGATCCATGTCATTGTGATGTTTGAACTGGCAATGATGGCGTCAGCTAGCATGGTTCGAGAGAAGTGACGCATGTGCGCCTTATTGTGTAGATGTTTGATGTGCTCCTTGATAGAGTTGATGAGTAGGAGGGATCGGGATCGTTAGCACGCCGAGTAAGCTCAAGGTACTAAGAAACAATGACGGCTGCTACCTTTGGTCGAATGAAAAATGTATTAGCTCACATCCGTGCAAGTAGATTTGAAGTGAGAAGCAGTGCACAGTGTTATGTAATCGTAGCGGAAATTGTACATCATCAAGTAATTAATTCCCACGTCAGAATTGCTTTGCAGCAAGCAGCACATTTCTGGTTGTGAAAGCAGGTGAAACAAGACTGGAAATTTTTGAGACAACCCACATGGTTCAAGCAATACGAGCAGTGAGAAACAGGATCAGTTGAAGTGGACTCTGAATGCTCGCGGACGAATATTGAAACCGAAAGATCAGGAAAATATAGTGCAAAATGTTCAGTATCATCAAGTAATCAATTCCCACGTTAATCAAGTTGCTTTGCAGAGAGCGGCACGTTTCTGGCTGTGAAAACCCTCCCCCACTTTCGTGGGAGTCGGGGAATCTCCTTGCTTGCAAATTGGCCTCTCTGAGATGCGGATTCAAAACATGACAAACAAATCTGGGATTCATGTTTTGCTTCAGGTGGGCAATTGCTGGTGTCGTCCGTCCGTCGTCGAACGCGAAACTATTTGTCAAACTCAGACCTGATCAGCAATATCGATTTGATCGGAATGGTAAATGGTTAACCAAGTTACATATCCACTGCACCGTTAATTCTATCACTGAGGTGGGACAGGATATAGGAATTGTTCTACACCGTTCAATGTTGTGGAAAGATTTGAGAATGCAACAGTGAAATATCTTTGATGGAGCGGCTTTTCGTAGCGCACGCTGTGAAAGTCTGGTATGCTGTGCCACTGTATGTGACATTTTGGAGCCTGGGGAGTCATCAATTCATCCGCGAACATGGTTACGATCCCAGCACATATACTTGGCCTATGGCAATACAGTCAGCCCATGTCATCCGAATGTCTTCTGCTAATTTTTTACAAGGAGGCGAAGACTGTGGGACCTACATTTACCACACTGAAACGAACAAATATTAGCGTATAGTATACACAACTTGGATGACTACCGACAACTCAAACCTTGTAAATAACGCTGTGCACGATCTTCCACACTAACTCACCCACTGTTTCTGGCGATGTAGAAAGGCAATTTGACACTGGAAAATAAAACCGGAGCATTACGTAGGCATGTAAATGTTAGTCTGGTGACCAGTCCATCTATGAGGTTGCCACGTTGAGAGGCAAACCATGGATAGATGGTCTGGTAAAATTGGTTCGACTTTGGCAGGAGCATGGATTCACACGGTCAGGCGATAGATAACCCAAGTTTAACCTTAGTCGAAGTCACGTGGAAATACAATAAGTCCTTATCTGGCTTAGACAGTTAAACCAATGCGACAAGTTACTATGAGCTGTAGTAGCATACTTCTGATTCTACCTTATCCAACTCAAGCCCAACATCGAGTCACTCTCAGAAGAAACGCCTGTCTCTAAATGATCGTATATGATTTGCTATTGACATCCGACCCGGAAGCCATGTTCGATCTTTCCCTTGAAGTGGATCACCGTGGATGTTGGCCAGCGCTGTGATTGAAACGAAGTTATAGCTCTTGTAAGCCTGTAGATGGCAGCAGCTCACGCTTGTTTGACAAGACGTGCGAAGTTCAGTGCTTTTTGGACATGGGTGTGATCGAACTGCCTGATAACATTGAAGACTTACTGTCCAAATCTGACCGGGATCTCCCATTCTGTTGTTTCCTGTAAAAGCTCTGTAATGGACTGGACGCTATGAACATCACCCGGATGGATCTTGCTGAGGAGATCGAGTCCGTCATCATCAAGGAGCCATGTTGCCGGTCGGGCGAAGCGATCAGGATTGCGAGCATGGGTCTCATTGTGCCATGCTAGCAGAGTGTCGAAAAGGCCTGGACGATATTTTCTGGCACAATAGTTGACTTGCTTGCATTTCGAAACTGGTATTCCGTGATAGAGACGAACAAGTAAATCCTCCCTAAGGAAGAAATCTGATAGTAGCTTGAATTTGGAACCCGAGTGACGATTGCAACACCAGAGAGTATAGTACTTGAGGAGATGCTGTTGCAGATTGGATAAGTCGAATCATTGCATCTTTAGCATCGACATTGCAATCTTTGAGTTTGAGTAGATGTTGTATGCCTTGTCAACAAACACACGAGATATTCGTTTCTTGAATTCAGCTCAGTCCGGTGAAGCATGTGCGGAGAGCATCCGTCTTGTTAATGTGCGAGTGTGATGTTATGTAGTCATTAGGGAGTCATTTTTCGATCTCTTGAAGTACGAGTAGCTGTAGTTCGTCTATGGTGTGGTTGAGGACGGCCTGAGCAATGGAGGAAGAAAGGGTCGACATGCATTGATAACACTTATTTATTTTGATTTTGATTTCCATTGCCCTATCGACGGTTTGCCTCTCAATGCAGCAACCTCATATACGGACTGGTCACCAGACTACGTAAATGTTCCTAAGGAGTACGAGATAAAATCACAGCATAGGTACACATATCAGAACAAAACAAGGAATACACCACATGATTTATCCTGTCGAGAAATATATGCCAGTCGGAGAACCAAGATGGGGAGCTTATGGCGCGGCGAAGCCACGACCCTGAGGGTAGGACTGTGGGAGCGTGGGAGGGTAAATTGAGCTGCCATACCTGTTTGTTGGCCCATTTGTTGCCACCTTTCAGCGAGGATTAGGACAGCACTTGAATTGCACATGAATGGACGAACGGCGCAATCGGGCTCTGTTTCGAGTTTGTGATTTAAGCTCTCGTGAAGGGCTTTAGCCGCCACTCCGATCTCATAGACCTTCCAGGGTCGTCTAGTAGGTGAACCTCGCTAAACTCAAAGAAAACTTGTTTCAAGCTCATAAGGCCAAGTACAACATAAAGCTGCTACTAGGGAATGAAATCAGTTCAGGCATACAAACGTGATAAGTTCGAGATAGGCTCACAGGCCCGTGTACTTGATTGTACTGCTGTCGTCGATGAGGATCAGGACAATCAACCGTACTCCAACCACGGAACACAATCCAATTACCTGCCTCATTGAATGCTACCCCTGTAACCATCTGTTTCGCACGCTGAGAATGCTGGTAAGGGATGCTGGCAGGGGTGTGTATGATCCATCAATCAGTTCAAGACGTCGTTGGTAGTGTACGCGAGGGATAAGGGGACAGGGGGTATTAACGACCAGGCAACGACATGGTTTAACCCTAAATCACAATGCATAATATGCGCTTACTCAAGTCGTGAAGTACAGTAGAAGATTAGGTAACACAGACCTTGGCATTTGAACTGTTCCAAGCATGGTCAAATGGGACTGTGATGAACTCGGGTACTAGTATCAGTAACTCAATTCCACATGATGAACCTAGCCGAACGAACAGTCACTGAGCGTTACATAAATGTACAATTCAGTCGTTCAAACTTGAATATATCGTGTCACACTGTCACATCCAAAAATGATGGACAAGTCTCGCTCTCCTGATTTCCCTCACCCTCCACGGCCATGAGTTTTACCCAGCAAAGTGGCACAATGAGGCATAACACCAATGACGGTTGGGTCCAGGAGTGCCCGAAGGGCTGTAATATAATCTACGCATAACCATCGAGTACTAACTTGTCTCCAGTCTCGAGCCGTTATAGGAAATTTGGGCAAACATGGAAAGCAAATGTTCCGTTCTATGGCGCGGAAAATCCCGACACTCGATGGTTAGCGGCACTTTATTTTTTTTCTTTTGACAGGCCAGATTGGCACTGGCAACGCCAAGTCCCCAACTCCACCTGCAATGCAGGGGCAATTACCCCACCGACCAGAACATCGTGCGCTCTCTCACTCGTTCTTGTAATGTCTCATTGTGTATCTTTTAGGTCCACACAGGTAAAATTTGGATGCTAAGCATTGATACACTACCTGATACGATCAGACAGGTCTCTCCAGACAACACGACCAAGAAGATAATCTATACATCAAGGTATACGTATTTAAGCTGTGGTACACATCATCACAAGTTCTCAATGGCCCTTGCTTCAGTAATGAAACGGAGCATCTCAATATCATGAGCTGTCTTGATAGGTAGTCCATCTCTTGCATCCTGTGGTCTTCGTACGTCAAGATAATTCACGTATGGTGGGTATTGCATGTCATCTTCTACCCCCCCCAATCAAAGTCAATGAGCATCAGTTTCGTCCTATCCTTGTTGATAAAGATGTTGGACTTGTGTATGTCTCCATGTGACGTGCCACCATGAGCTGGGTTCACGTATCGGTGGAATGATAGTGGAATGTGACAGGCGTGGAAAGGACTTGTATGACAGGCTGTACATTCCACATTGCTCCGGCGAACACGGCCCTGGAGAAGAGCGTGTCATTTGTCAATACTGCCAACAATTTTAGAAACAAATAAATAGCTACCTAAGGCTAACAGAAGAAAACAAGGAAAGGGAAACTTCGTTTTTTTGAGTGCGTGTCGCTTCATTGCCTCCAAGTAGTATGAGGCAACTTGCATGTATGGCTCCGAGTTTGTGGTTCCGATCTCATTCTTAAACTCGGCGATGAAGAAGGGAGGGAGGTCTGAATCTTCATCGACAGAGAGGCTCAAGTCCATTTCATAATGCGTTCCATGGACCTTTTGGGAAAGGTTGAGGTTGATATGGGCCTCTTTAAACACCTTGTCAACTGCCTTCATATGGTCTTTTTCGCTTGCGTGGATATCCGACATGGCATTCGCCAGCTTTTCAGCAAATTGGTTATTGTCATCTGTCATTGTTCTGATGTGGCAGTCATCTTCAAATGGCTGAAGACCGAATGCAGCAGAGTTACAGGAATGACTTCTTCGGGGCCATGAGGGCGGCCACAGGGTATCTGGGTTGCTGGGTTGCTTTGGGTTGCACAAAACTCAGAGGGTTTTGCACTGTCAGATGGCGACTTCTTTTTTTGAGCACGATTTCGGATGAATGTATCTCGCACCATTGCAATTGGATCCGCTCCTCCAAAGCCGCCCAAGTGCGCGAATGGGGCAGGATTCGTCGACCCTGTCATGCAGAAATCAGAAGGTATCAGGAAGACGATACAGTCAACTTACTGGTAATGGTGGAAAATTTGATGACAACACATATACAACCGAGGACTGGCACACCGAGGATATTGAGTCCCAAAAGGGGCTTTTTGAGTGGTGTACTGTCTTCCGTCTTGCTAAGACACTCTTGGAGTTCATCTTCATTTCCAGATATATGGTATAAGCATATATTGGGGTTGGAAACGTTCCTCAGTTGCGGGTATGTGTCCTTGATCCGGGGTATAAGTCGATTGGTATCTTCACCTGGTTGGAATGGGATTGAAATTTTGGCACCCAGAGCCTCCCCACGTAACCAACAATCAATTTCCCATGGCGCATCTGAAGAACAACAATCAATTTCATGGGGCCAACATGAACTTCCTCTGTTGCTTACCCACTATGATATGAATGCTAGGGCTGGGTGGCTGCTCCGGGAATCCCTCTGATAGCAGATAATCTGGCACCAAGGGCACCACATGCTCCGAGAGTGTAAATTCTATCAGACTCTCTTCATAAGGTCTGAGTACGGGATGATTGGGTTTGTAGAGAATGAGAGCGCATGCACCCACATCACGAAAAGCTGCTGGGTCCTCGTTCTTGATAGCCCATTGCAGATCGTAGACAGTATGTGCTTTTGGGATCTTGATCAGGACGAAATTTCGAGGATTGAGAGAATGGATCCAACAAGTGAGGGTGAGCAGATCCGAGTGCATGGTGGTATGGTCGGTTTGTCTGAAACAATGGGAACTACGCGCACTACGTCACAGAGCCAGCGGTCACGTGAACGATCCACGTTCCCACGAGCATGTTGTGGACCTCATGGCAATGCACGTGCTATATAAATGACCCCCCAAATTACGAGATGGGGAATTACTCTTTTCTGAGCTTCCACACCAGACTCTATATGACACTCTGATGACTGGCAAGTCTCAAAAGATCTCTCGATGGCCAGACACAGTTCGATGGCGAGAGTTCCCGATATCGAGATAGCAAGACTCGATTATGGAGTGCAGTAGCCTAGGAGGGAACTAAGAGAACAGTGGGAGATACTCACTGTTTATAGTCCTGAGGGAATGAACAAGGATAAGAGTATAGTGAGAGGGTAGTGCCTCGAGCTAGAGCTTATGTGTGAGAGTGATGGAAGAATAAGTTGAAGACTCGTTATTGTCCTAGAGCGAAGGCTCCAGATTTATATACAGTACAGGGATGTTTGTATCTATGTATGTATGTCTCCTATAAAAGGGAAATAGAGATAGAACTCTATAGAATGTCATGGAAGGATGACAAAGTAATGAGTCATCCGCAGTAAGATACTACTATCGTCCAATGGCGCTAAAGCCTTATCTATGTGATGAGTAACACACATAGCGTAAGTAAAGATAAGAAAGATAAGAGACAAGTGAGTCATATCTGTGAGTCATATCAATGAGTCACGATTGAGTCACAACGTGTTACAGCATGTAACCCGTCAGAATCGGTTCCCCCACCAGAAAGTCATGCCTGTGACACGACCCGCCGAAGAAGATTTTCTTTTACAGATTTGAGTGAAGTGACTCTTCGTGAGATCCTCCTCGATATATGAGCATCACCCTCATTGTCCTCATTGGAACAATCGCCTTCATCTATTGCTTCACCCTCATTGCCGCCCTCTTCTACCACTTGTCCAATCAAGAAGAAGGATACCATCTCAAATTGACCATTGTTGGAAGGGAATTCAAACTAAGCTTTCTCAGCCCCAACTACCATCGACCAACCGAACCCGATCCATATGACATAAAAACTCAGTGGTCCGATAACAGTTGGGAAGAATACGAAACTGTCCCGGAAGCAATCACTCTTCCTACCACTGAAGAACTCGCTGCTCTACACAAAGCACACGACCAACAATTCGTGCTGTACCTACAGGAACAAACAATTCTCAATTGGCCCACATAGAAAATTGCCCACCATTCCTGTAACCTTCAAAACATATCCCTCGCTGTGCAAGAAATCATTCCAGTCCCTCATCTTCCCATACAAGAAGAAGACCCAAACGATGATTACATCAGAGACTTCGAACTTGATATAGTCAGCGATTGGCCTTTTGAACTCAAAAATCAATTCCTAAGATCCCTCGACGGCGAATTCATCACTGAAAACTATGATCCATACTACATCTATGCCAGTCACGTAGAATTCCAAATTGAACTACAAGATGGGATCAGGAGGATATTCGATGGATATGGGCATGGAGCAGCCCACGTTCAACCCAATGAGAGGCAGGGGCTTGAGATCAATTCCCAAAGATCCGCCGCCCCAGCCATCGACGAGCGCCATCTCAGACGCTTGTCTCGACTTGCTATACGAAACAATCGAGAAGCAGCAGGAACAGCTCAGAGAAGCGCAAGACAGCGCCGGAAAAGCCCACGACCATCTAGACCAAGAAACAGAAGAAGCTCCTCACCCGACATCGTTCTTGTCCCCCGAAACCCTTGCCGTCATCACAGCCCTTCAACCTTCACAAAAGTCCTCAGAGAACTCAAAGAAGCGCGCCGAAATAATCCCTGATCCTGGGAATTTCGATGGAACCTACAGTCGTTATGACGAATGGTGGACAAAAATGATGGCCTGGATCGAGGTCCATGCAGAAATGTTCACCACCAATAAACAAGGATGCTTAGCAGCCCTCTCCCGCATAGTTGACATAGGAGAAAAGGACAAAGACGGTGCTGGTGCTTGGGCCAGAAATGAATTAAAAAAGCGACAAGGATGGGAAGACCATGAATGGCCTTCCCCTGCTCAACTGGAAGCATTACTCAATGGCCGTTTTCGAATTGGCAATGAAAGAGATATAGCTCTTCAAAAACTCATGGACAAAAAGCAAGGATCAAAAAAGCGAACTCAAGTCTTTCTAATGACATGGATAGCTCTTTATGATCTAGCGAAATGTGATCCTATGATGGGGATAGCTCTTCTCGAAAGGAACAGTCGACAGGTCAATATCAAACATGTGTTCCTATAAGGAGAAAGGCCGACCAACATCCACGACTTCATTGCTGTCATCCAGAAATATGCCAACGTGATTGAAGCTTTCGAAACCCACGACCCCTCTCCCTCGTAATAAACAAAAAAATAGTTTACTTTCGGACTACCATACTCGACGCCTAGATAGTGCTAGTTGTTTCCTCTTCTCAATCTCACTCTTCTTCTATTTCTTATTCAATTGTTTTAGTGTATTAGATAATGAGGTTTCTCTTGATTCTTCGTCATCTCGAAGTAGTATCCTACCAAATGACACAACCGAAGCCATGATCTCGAAAGAGCGTGCTCCCCAGGAAGGGAGGCTTAATTTGGCTTACAAAGAAAATAAAAATAGCTCCCCCCCTCAGATCCCGACTGAGCGGAAAGTCCACACCATGCGCCCACTTAGGGAATTAATCCTAAAAATAGATATAATTACAAAAAACAAAAACATTGAAGTAACCGCACTCCTAGACAGTGGAGCAAATGGAGTCTTCATAGATACTGATTGGGCCAAGTCTCAATGAATACCCCTGAAACCCCTCGAACTCATTGTACCGGTTTACAACGTAGACAGCACAATCAACTCGGCAGGAGGCATTGCCTACACCACCGATCTAATCATAGACTTTCAAGGACATTGCGAGAAAATTACAGCTGATGTGACCAACCTGGGATGAAACCAAATGATTCTGGGATACACCTGGCTCCGCAAACATAATTCTTTAATTGATTGGGTGCAAGGGACAGTCAAATTAAATCAATGTCCCACTTCTTGCTGAGTGTTGACCGTAATCTATGAATCTCGATTGGACAAATCTGAGATCGATCATTCCTATAGAGTTCAAGGATTAGGAAGAGAACCTTCTGACGGAATAGAACCCAAAGAAGCCTTCAAATTGGTGCCTGAGGCATATCACGACTATCTCAATGTCTTCTTGAAGAAGGCTAGTGAATGCCTGCCTGAAAAGAAAACATGGGATCATGCTGTAGATCTGAAACAGGATTTCAAACCAAAGAAGGGTCGATTAATTCCCCTGAATCCTGTAGAACAGAATGAAGTCAAAGCCTTCGTAGAAGACCAATTGAGCAAGGGTTACATCAGATCTTTGAAGTCCCCCCAAACTTCGCCCATGTTCTTTATCCCTAAAAAGAATGGTAAAAAGCAAATGGTCATGGACTATAGATATCTAAATGAGGGAACTGTCAAAAATAACTACCCTTTTCCCCTTATTGGATCAATCGTCGATAAATTAAAAGGAAGCAAACACTTCACCAAGATGGACCTCCGTTGGGGCTATAACAACGTAAGAATCAAAGAAGGAGACAAATGGAAAGGAGCCTTCATCTGCCATCTTGGATCCTACAAACCTACCGTGATGTATGTTGGGATGTGTAATTCCCCGGCTACGTTCCAAAACATGATGAACTGCGGACATGGAAGATATAGTGATTATTTATATCAATGACCTCTTGATCTTTACGAATAAAGATATGAAGCACCATCAGGAAATGGTTAAAAGAGTCCTAGAAAGACTACGAAAGAACAACTTGTTCGTCAAGCCCGAAAAGTGCTTCTTTGGAGTACAAAAGGTCGACATGCTAGGAATGGATGTCTCCAGCGATGGAATCTCAATGAATGCTGAAAAACTCGATGGCATTGCCAAGTGGCTGGTCCCCACGAACGTAAAAGCCGTGAGAAGCTTCTTGGGTCTAGCCAACTTCTATCGCTGTTTCATTACCAATTACAGCTTAGAAGCGAGACCTCTCCACGACGTAACTAAGAAAGAACAACCCTGGAAGTGGGACACGGCTCAGCAGAAAGCATTTGACACGCTTAAAAATAGATTCACCACCGCACCTGTATTGGCTTATCCAGATGACACAACCCCTTATCGTGTCGAATGCAATGCTTCAGACTTCGCAACAGGAGCTGTGCTCTCTTCCTTGAAAGACAACAAATGGCATCCAGTCGCATTTATGTCACACTCCATGACTCTGGAACAGCGCAATTATCCCATTGCCGATAAAGAGATGCTCGCAATCATTCTAGCGTTAGAACAGTGGAGACACTATTTAGAAGGTGCTAGACACAATTTCGAGATCTGGACGGATCATAAAAACCTCGACAAGCCAGATGGGCTCAATACCTATCCCGATTCGATTACATTCTCATAAATAAACCTGGTACCTCAATGGGGAAAGCCGATGCTCTCTCTAGAAGAGAAGATCACATGATCGGCATTGAGAATGATAACAAACAAATGACATTCATACCGGAATCACACATCAGATCTCTAGAAGACATCACCTTATTCGATAAAATCAAATCCTCGCACTCTGGTTGCACATCTCCAGACGGGTCAATCCTCCATGAAGGATTATATTATTATAGCGATAAACTTTGGGTTCCAACAGAACTCCGCCGTGACATGATAACTCAATTCCACGATCACCCGATCTTCGGCCATAAAGGTGCTGAAAAGACACAAGATTTCCTCACAAGATATTACTCTTGGCCTAGGGCCAAGAAGAACATACAGGAATATTGTAAAGCCTGTGAGTGCTGTGTGCGCATGAAACCCACCAACCTTCCGCCAGCTGGAAAATTGCAACCTTTAGAAGTTCCTGAAGGGCTCTGGAAGAACGTGTCAGCTGACTTCATAACCGGCTTTCCTTCATCACATGGTTTTGACAGCGTGTTAGTAGTGGTAGATCAATTGTCGAAAGAAGTGGCCTTTGTGCCTACCACGAAAACAATCACATCCAAAGCAACAACAGAATTATATAGAGATTATGTATGGAAGCACCATGGACTTCCCGATTCTCTCATTTCTGATCACGGACCCCAATTTGCCAGCTAAATGATGGTAGATCTGCTCAAATTGTTAAAAATAGAAAAGAAGATGTCTACAGCATATCATCCCCAAACCGATGGACAAACAGAGCACGTTAATTGTGAACTTAATCAATACCTCCATCTCTTCTCTGCAGAAAAACAGGATAAATGGGTCAAATGGCTTGCCATCGCTCAGTTTAACTTCAACAACACTTGCTCGTCTGCAACTGGCTTCACCCCTTTCCAGTTGACCAAAACATTCACCCTGTGTCTTGGTTTCGAACCGACATTGGTAAAAGCTCCAGCCACTAAGGAGTTTGCCAATGACATGAAAGCCAATCTAGAAAAGGCTAAAGATGCACTTCAGCGAACACGAGAAAGAATGAAACTGCAGGCAGATAAACATTGATCGGCTGCACCAGAATACAAGATCGGAGATCTCATTTGGCTTAGCACCGAACACCTAGCTCTTGATGTGCGCCCATCATGAAAGTTAACAGAACACTGATTCGGTCCTTACCAAATCATTGAGGTACACACCAATAGCGTGGGATTGCTTTTCCCCAAATCCGTGAAAGCTCAACACATTGTCAATGTCTCTTGAGTTAAACCCTATATAGAACCTCTCCCTGGCCAACCCGTTGTTCGCCCTGGGCCTGTGCTTGTCAATGATGAAGGCACAGAAGAATTCAAAGTCGAGTACATTGTTGATTCTCGCCCCATTGGTCACGGATTGCAGTACCTGGTGCACTGGAAAGGTTATGATGAAAGTGATTGAACTTGGGAACCTGCCTGTGGTCTGAAGAAAGCCCAGTCAGCTATAAATGACTTCCATCGCCATAAACCTTCAGCTCCTAGGCATCTCAAAATGAATTGTGCCTTATTTGACAGTTTATTTTCCACTCCTATCATTAATTTCACTTCCGGTTCTACCTCCGCTTGATCTGGTATCTCAAGCCTAGTAGGAGGGTAATGTTACATTCTCTTCATTTTCGACTTTTCAAGGTCACATGGTCCGCTTAGTCAGCAACACGTGACTGCTTACATAAGCTTTATCTTCGTCTTTCACTTTCACCTTTCTTAAGTCACATGACCTGCTTAGACATCAGTCACGTGATATATCTTGGTAGCACTCAGTAGACACTTACTTTATTAGTTAGCACTGCTTATCCGGACCAGCCCTAAGTTGGTCTGTGCGCACCTGTCAGTAGTATAAATACTTGAATAAAACAACCAAACAAGCCAGTCTTGTTCTGGTTGGATTCCCTCTAACCTATACTCGTCCCCTCCATTCCTCTTGTCTCTCGCTGAGGTGCCATAGTCCTTATTGGGTTATAGGTTGCCTTCACTTTGAACGCCTAAAGTCCAATGCCGGTATATTCCTCTACCGAAAGAAAGGCACGACTATTGTTGTAGCCGTCGTTTATGTAGACAACTCAATGTTCTGTGGCTTTACAAAGGCTATAGTCGACAAGGTCAAAAATGCTTTTATGCGTAAATGGGAATGCAGAGACCTGGAGGAGGCTAAAGCCTTCCTCAATATGAGAATCCGACAAAATGGCCACAAGATCTTACTTGATCAGTCTGCCTACCTCGATAAAATTCTCGAACAATTCGGTATGTTAAATGCCAGATCTGCACCTACACCTCTCCCACAGGGATATTATCCACCTGCTTATAATAGACCAGTTGACATTGAACTAAAGTCCCAATTTCAACAAGTGATTGGTTCCCTGTTGTACATAACACTTGGAACACATCCAGACATCGCCTATGCTGTGACTGCATTATCAAAACATGCAGCAAGACCATCAGCTGAACACCTCGATCATGCATTATGTATATGCCGATATTTACTTGGGACTAGACATTACTCTCTAATGATTGATGGTGATTCACAAAGTGGCCTTATAGCATTCACCAATTCGGATTGGGCATCAGACCCTATCACTCGCCGATCTCAGACAAGCTGGTTCTTAAAACTAGCCAATGGCATCTTCAGTTGGCAATCTCGCCATCAAGAGAGAGTAGCTCACTCCTCTACTAAAGCAGAATATGTTGCCTTTGTCAGATTGTAGCAAACAAGTGATCTGGATTTGATCACTCCAATCTGAATTAGGATACAAGTTAAAACCTATCCCCATCTGTGGAGATAACCAAGGATCCATTTTCATGGCTTCGAACCCTGTTACTGAGAAATGTAGCAAGCATGTTGATATTAGATGGCATGCTATCAGGGATGTCGTACATGAGAAAAAAGTCGAACTATTCTTTGTTGAAGGAGCTGTAAACCCAGCCGACATGCTCACAAAGAATCTTGGCCACATTAAACTCGACCAATTCTGAAAGGATGTTGGATTAATCTTCTACAACGAAGCACAAACATAGGTGCTCATTACTACATACTATTTGTGCCCTAAGATGGCAGGAAAGTATGGGGGAGTGTTGAATGAGCACTATCAAGTAGCTCTCACACTTATTTAAATATATAAATAACGACTTATAGTTAGTAGATTACATAATCCTTACTTGTCGTATATTAGATTCAGACCCAGCGTGAAATATATAAATAACAACTTATAGTTAGTAGATTACATAATTCTTACTTGTTGTTACAGCTGGCCCGGATAGGGTTGGATGTAGACTTGGAGATGAAGGCTGAGACAAAGGATTGGCTGAGCAAGCATAACGCCTGGCGAGACATGAAGACTAAGTATTCTTTCGAGGAGGAACTCACGAAGAGTCACGTCACTCAGAGACTAAAGACTAGGTACTCTCCCGAGAGGGTAGAGGCTCGAAAGAACTAAGAGACGATAGACTCGAGGGGTTTCACAGAGAACTAAGTGATATTCCAAGTAGCTCTAGCTTAGGGTGATACAAAACAGA
>JBBPPX010000483.1:0-15709 GCA_038092235.1 Leccinum boreale | reverse complement strand
TGATTATGGAAGTCAATCATAGGAAACTTTTGTTAGTCTGGGTTAGGAGAAAAAACATTGTTTAGTCTTGGTTAGGAGGCAAATATTGGTTAGGACTGGTTAGTGAGGCAATACAATGTTAGTCTGGATTATAAATATTGGCAAATCACTGGTTAGACTTGGTTAGGAGGCAAATATTAGTTAGGACTGGTTAGTAGGAGGCAAAACAATGATAGTGGGGGTGAGCGAGTCTAAACGATAACGAGCTCAGCGATCACAGTGAGGTGAAAGAGCGCTAATATTAGTACCTAAACGATAACGAGCTAGGTACATGTAAGTGAGAGTGTGGTGACAAGAAAAGACGGGCATACCTCAGCGATCACAGTGAGGTGAAAGAGCACTGAGGAAAAACCGTCCGGGGACACACATACTTAATATACAAGGTTATGTAAGGATTGATAAATGAACAATGAGATAACAAGATAGCGGCTGCAAGATAGCGGTCGGGTGAGACAAAGTAACAGTCAAGTGATATAAGAAGAAATAGAAAGTCTAACACACCCCCTTCAGAAGGCTGCTAGTCCGAGTGCGTTCGACAGCCGTGTGTAATCGGGGCGGGGAAGAGGTTTTGTGAAAATATCTGCAATATTTTTGTGCGAGGGCAACCAGATCAAGCGGAAAGTGCCGTTGTCGACATGCTCCTGAATGAAGTGATAGCAGATGTTGATGTGTTTCGAGCGCTGGTGAAACTTAGTGGCGGTCGAAAGGGCAATGGCACTGGTGTTGTCAAGGAAGATTTTGATTGGAGTCTGAAAGGGAATAGAAAGTTCGGTGAAAAGGGACTTCAACCAAAGACCTTCCTGAACGGCATGGGTGGCTGCCATGTACTCCACCTCGGTGGATGATAAGGCAACCGTGGCCTGCTTCTTCGACACATGAGAGAGCAAGCCGCCAGCATAGAACCATGCATACCCAGACACCAAGCGGCGACCTGGTTCGTTTGCCCAGCTCGCATCAGCATAGCCTTGAAGTTCTGGAAGTGCAGCTTCGCCGCCATAGCACAATCTGAAATTGATGGTGCCAGCCAGGTAACGCAGGATTTGCTTTGCTGCAGCAAAGTTGTGCAGGGCTGGGCTGGCATTGAACTGAGCAAGCGAGTTGATGATGTAGGCAATGTCGGGGTGCGAGTTGACGGAGAGGTAGATGAGTTCACCAATCAGCTTGAGGTAAGAGGAGCAGAGGCCTGAAAGATCAGGAAAGGATGTTGAGGTATCTCCAAAGGGTGCTTTCACATTGACGGGGAGGTGTACAGGGTTGTAGTCGGACAGTCCGTATTCCTGGAGTAAAAAACTAATGTACTCGCCCTAGTGTACCCAAATTCGACGTGTCTTCCTGTCTCGCTCAAACTGAACCCCGAGATACTTTGACACTGGCCCCAAGTCCTTGATTCTGAATCGCTCTGCAATTTTCTTCTTCACCCCCTCAAGAAACGGACGTGAACTTGAGACACCCATACCATCATCAATGTGCCAACCTATGAGGCATATCACCTTGGAGCCAGAGCCAGAGCTGTCCTCGCCAGTGTAGCGGAAGAGTGCATGATCTGACTCCAACCGAACAAACCCGAGTTCTGACATTATGCAGCATACTTGCTCATACCATTCAAGCGCGGACTGTTTGAGGCCATAGATAGAGCGCAGCATGAGCCAGACGAGTTTGCGGAAGTCACCTTGCTCGAATCCCTTTGGCTGGCGCATATAAATCTCTTCTTTAAGGACTCCCCAGAGAAATGCTCTCTTGGCGTCAAAGGTGTGGACTTCCCAGTTGTGTTGACAGGTGAGGAGAATGAGAAGTCGGATGGAGGTGGGCTTGATGACCAGGGCAAATGTGGCGCTATAATCAACTCCGGGTACTTGGGAAAACCCCTAGGCAACAAGACGAGCTTTGTAAATGGAACCTCCCTTGTTATCTTCCTTGAATTCTAGGACCCAATGACAACCTATTGCCTTCTGACCTTCCGGTAACCCAGAGAGCTCATATATGTTCATGTCCTTCATTGTCTGTAGCTCCGTTTTCATCGCCGCAAGCCATTGAGCATGATCTGGCCGTTCCATGGCCTCTTCGTATGTGGCTGGGGGGATGGACATGTCGTAGTTAGGAGAGGATGGGTTCCGACGCTGATCACTCCAGATGGCGATGTGGGCCTGCTTCTCTATGACGTGAGCCTGTTCCTCCATGACAACGCCAGTTGTAAGGTCTGAAACATCTTTGTTTTGCTCGATGGTCTGCAGGGAGTCGGTATGTACCTCAATCACCCCCTCCGACAAGCTGGAGATGTCCACAAAGGCAGGTGGCACGAGCACCACCTGTTCTCGCTTGGCACGAAGTTCCTCCAGGTGAACCTTGGCAGCAGCCTGTTTGAGGGCATAAGCCTTGCTGACTTCAGTCAAGTGAGGGACACGGCCAGACCGACAAGGAAGAGTCGGGGGAGAAGCCACTGGGTGGGGCCAAGAGAAGGGGAGGAGGGTGCAGTGATGGGGGGGACGGGGCAACCGGTGCTGGCAAGGCAGGAGCGGAGACGGGGTCTGCAGGCCCCTCATCATCATCATCCTCGGTGTCAAGCTCCTCATCAAACACGACATCACGCGCGACAAAGAAGGCACCACTAGTGGCATCACGGAGGCAATAGCCCTTAGTGCCGTCAGGGTAACCCAGAAAAACAGCCCTGCGTGATTTCGGCCCAAGTTTGGTCTGAAGCTCAGTGGGGACACAAGCCCAGCAGTGCAACCCGAAAACTTGAAGATGAGAGAGATCGGGTTTGACTCCATTAACCATCTCATAGGGGGTCTTGCCGGGAGGCAGAGCGACGGACTCCGTGCGGTTCCAAAGGTACACAGCAGTGAGAACAGCCTTACCCCACAGTGTCAGGGGCAGGCCAGCTGCTTCGAGCATGGCGAGTGAACGGCCCTCAAGCGTGCGCATTGCCCGCTCGGCCTTGCCATTCTGCTGATGGGCATAGGGTGCAGCAAGCTGCCGAGCTATACCTGCATCTGTAAGCGCTTTGGAGAAGGTGGCACTGATGAATTTCCTGCCATTGCCGGAACGGAAAACCTTAACCGTGCACCCAACGTGATTCTCCCAGAGAGCTCGAACGATCTTCCAGGCATCGAGCGCCTGGTCCTTGCTGGTAAGCAATTGGACATTGAGGAGATGCGAATGATCGTCAAGGAAGATAATGAAGTAGAGCTTGCCGTGGGGTGTATGAACTGGAAATGGACCACAGAGATCGGAATGCACGAGATTGAGCATGTGATTGGCACGGGGGGAGCTAGACGGGGGGTAGGCCTTATGGGGGTGCTTAGCAATAATACACGCCTCACACTGGGACAATGGCTTAGAGCCGTCTATGCACACACTGGTAGCAATGGTCGGAAGGCGCTTCACATAGTCCCCACCAGGATGCCCCATCCTGGCATGCCATAAATCAAGTGTGGCTGGGGCATGCACCATTGCAGAGAGTTCCTTAGGCAAAGAAACGTTGGCAGTGAGAGACGATGGATGCACAAAGTGAAGGTTGATATGGCAAAGATTCCCGACAATCGGCAAGATCCCTAGAGTTTCACCCTTATAGGAGAGCTGACAGGCAGCATCAGCACCACCACGAGAACCCCGGAAGGTGCAGTCCCAATGCCGCTGAAGCATACACCCAACCGAAAGGAGATTAACAAGCACGCCGGGGGCATGGAGGCAGTCATGCAGCATGAGGCGGTATGTCTCATTTCCAAGAAGGAGCTCCGCAATACAGGTTCCCCTACCAGTCGTTAACAACGACCCATGATTAGCAGTTTTGACAGCTGGGTTGTCCTCCACCCGGAAATCAACGAAGTAATCACGACTGATGATGAGATGTGATGTACTGCCAGAATCCAGAAGCGTGTCGAAAGGAGACAAGGCGGCCATGCCGGCAACAGCAGCACACAACAGTTCACATGGCCTGTCAATGGTTGGACCAGAAGCAGGGACTGGCATAGTGGGGGTCGTTACAGCGGCTGCGGCGACCTCGGGTTTAGAACTGTGATTGAATCCATGCAGGCGCTTTGCTTTCCATTCCACCACCGGGCCAATAGCAGTGTTCCAGATCATGGTTATCGGCACATGGTAAGATGGCACATGATGGGTTAGCACACTTCACCCCCTTAGGGTTGTTGCGGTGCATTTTGAGTCCGGTGACAGGGTTAACCCGAGAGGCTGACGCGCTCTGCATGACCGCCACATTGGCGTACTCCGATCCAGGGCCTGCAAGATTCCGTTGTCTGACAAGAGCGTTTGCCTTTTCAGTGAACAGTTTGGCAACGTCATCAAAGGTGAGGGATGATGAAGTGGTGGAGATGGTGGAGGTGATGGAAGAAGCCGGAGGAGCAGTAGCAGCGGAAGTCGAGGGCTGAGGAGCCTGAGCACTGGAGATGCTGGGTGCAGTGGAAGCACTGGTGGATGTGGTTGTGACAGTGGTGGAGGAGGCAGAAAGACGACTCATGGTGAATTCCTTGAAGATTTGCCACTCAACCGCATCAGGGAGACCCTGTAGCAAGTCGAAGATTGCTTCATCATTGGAGTAGGTCACACCCATCTGGATGAATCTGTGACGGGCATCTTTGAAGACTCTGAGATACCGAAGTGCGTTGTCAGCATCTTTTAATTTCTCCGACCGAATGCGTGCACGAAGCTCATATTGGGAGAGTAAATCATTTCGGGAGTAGCGTTCTGACAGGATGTTCCATTGCTCCCACGCCATTTAACTAGAGGCGAGTTGGCTGGCAATGACCAGTGAAACTTTACAGTCAATCAAAGCCTTCACCTGAGCATCTTTAGCTAACCAGTCCAGAATGGCTTCTTTTTCATCCTTGGTGATGGTCGACAGGTTTTGGGGGATGGGGATGGTAGAGGCAAGTTCAGCGAGGTTTGAGGGATCTGCTCCGCTACTGCAGTGGTCCCAGAGACGCTCGCCTTGAAGGGCCAGAGTCATTTGCCAGTGCCACTGTGGATAGCTCTTTGCATCCGTCAGCTCACAGATATGGTCATATTTTCCCATGGTTAATGTAGTTGCCGTGATTTGTTTGAAGTCTAGATTTCGCTGGGTTTGGGTTCTGCTTGATCAGAACCCAGGGCTCATAACCTGAGCGAGTCTAAACGATAACGAGCTCAGCGATCACAGTGAGGTGAAAGAGCGCTAATATTAGTACCTAAATGATAACGAGCTAGGTACATGTAAGCGAGAGTGTGGTGACAAGAAAATACAGGCATACCTCAGCGATCACAGTGAGGTGAAAGAGCGCTGAGGAAAAACCGTCTGGGGACGCACGTACTTAATATACGAGGTTATGTAAGGATTGATAAATGAACAATGAGATAACAAGATAGTGGCTGCAAGATAGCAGTCGGGTGAGACAAAGTAACGGTCGAGTGATATAAGAGGAAATAGAAAGTCTAACAGGGATTAGGGATATTGGGGAAGACATTGGTTAGATCTGGTTAGGAGGCAAACAATGATAGGAGGGGTTAGGGATATTGGAGAAGACATTGGTTAGATTTTGTTAGGAGGCAAACAATGTTAGAGGGGGTTAGTGTGCCTGGTCATGAGTTATGTGGCTGTGTATCTGTGGGGAGCTGGGGGAGCTGGGGGAGCTGGGAAGAGCTGGAGCAGCTGTGCAGAGCTAGGGAACTCTGTGAGTGGCTATGTCATAATGTAGCTGTGTATCTGGGAGAGCTGGAGAGAGCTGGAGTGGCTGTGGTAAACTGGAGGATTCTGTCACGAGCTGGGATGTCTGGGTGGTGTGAAGGTCAAAAAGGCTGGTTTGCTGATGTAGGGACGAAGGAGTAGTAGTTGAGCAAACGTAACGTCTGGCGAGACTCAGAGATGAAGGTACTAAGAGGGGATCACACCTGAGGAGGGCTGAGGCACTGAAGGACGAAGGGCTAAGGACTTGAAGGATTGCAGGAGACTCAGAGTGTATTCCAAGTAGCTCTAGCTTAGTTGATACAGAACAACGTGATGGTCCTTAAGTACTACAAGATGGAAGGCAATGGAATCGCATGGAAGGAGTGCATCATCCGCAGTATAGATGAGTAAGAAGCTGCGGATAAGTAATGATACATCAGCCGAATGACGAAGCAATGAGTAAGAGACTCAGATCAGAGATAGGAAAGAATAGGAACGGAGATAGGGGAATTGCGGATCATCAGCGATGTGGAAGGAGGAGCGAAATCGCTTGAGATCTATGGTACAAGATGAAGACAATGTAAAGGCGATAAGAGAAAGAGAAAGAAAGAGAAAAGAGATACATAGTGAACTCAGGAGGCAATCGTAACACGTGGCTGGCTGACGTGGCTTGAAAGTATCAAGAAGGCTGTGGCACTAGGCATCTGCATGGGGATGAGTAACCCACCAGGGTCGTGGGTATGGGTACCATGTGGGTATATACTGGGGGTATGGTGGGTATGAAGGTCAGGCCATCATCAACAAACAATTTAATTATTTGAGGAATAAATAATGTACACTTATGGCTATTGATACAATATGAGTATGCAGCAGTGATGCCTAATGTAAGATGAAGCAAACGAGTCCAATGATCATTGCAGCACAGGCCTGGTCCAAGTCACCATTAGTCATTATACCAGTCACAATATGACATGTGACAAATTTTAGCAGCCTGAGTATTGCCTTCTCTCTTCATCATCTAACTCTTACATTTCCCTCCATGTTTCATCCCCCTACCATAATTCAACAAGCATCCAGACATTTGCAGATCATAGTACTAGGTGAGTACTAGGTATGAACATGGAAAACATTGATTCGATCAATTAAATGTCCATAAAAGGGAAGTGCAGACATCTGCACTTCCCTTTTATGGAAGTATCAGTTCGAGCTGCTGCTTAACTATTTTACAACAGGCCTCCATTCTCATTGTCACACACATATGGTCATACCTTTCAGCTCAAACAACTCGCGTGGTCCTATGCTTAGGGGCTTGGAGCCATCTCAACCTCATCAGGACAGAGGATGTGATGCAAGTAGCTGCCCTTCGAGATGTAGATGGTAAAGAGGAAGCAATGGAAGATGGATGGGACCGTATTACAGTAGAGTAATGACTATTAATTTTTTATCAGTATATAAGGATACCCACGGGTATGACCCCCGGAGCATGAGTATGGGTAAACTCCGGGTATGGGTGTGGGTATGACCACTGGTACCCTGGGGTGTATCCATGCAGATGCCTATGTGGCACTCGGGTATACACTTGCTGAGTTGCGACAAGCCGTAGCTGAGGATGGTACCCTCGATGGTCTTCATGCACACATGTTGGGGACTGGTCAGATGGAGACAGGGAATCCTAATGGCTGAGGCTCTCTAGTACCCGTCTACTCAAAAGAGGTGTTTCACAACTTGGTTATCACCTTTATTGTATCTGATGACCAGGTATGTCATTCTGATACTCTTACGCTGTAATTTCTAACTTGCTTCACTTAGTCTATCAACGTCGTGGAGCATCAAGGGTGACAAAACCTTCTGATGATCCTCCGCGAAAGCCTCCATGATTCTGATATCCCTCGTTGAACGAGCCTCTGCAACAAGATAGGAGAAAAATGGAAGCAATACCTCATCGTTCTTGGCAAGGAGTTGGGGGTAAGTACAACAACTATCTTTCTACTTCCCGTTCCATCCAATAATCTATTACCTAGGATGCTCTTGAACGAATATCCTTTACAGCAGACACTTGGTCAGCAGGTAATACTAGGGCTGGCTTCCTTGCCCTCACGGCCCATTGGATTACCAAGGATTCCCAACACCGCTTGGAGTTGAGATCTGCTTTGATCAAGTTCACGAGAGTAAAAGGTAACCACGACGGCGGCCTGTTAGCACAAACAATATTGGCTCTCCTTGACTGCATTGGTGCTATGTGCAAGGTTCATCTACGTTATGCCCGTATACATTGGCTCAAACAATATAATTACCAGGTTGGGCACTTCTCAATGGATAATGCTTCCAACAACGACACCTGTATGCAACATTTACAGACTTTATTGTACACTCGGGACATTGACTTTGACACACATGACCGCTGGATCAGGTGCTTCCGCATATAATTCACATATGTGTAAAGCATGTCTTGGACAGTTTCACGGCATCAACACTTGACAAGATCTCGGAAACCTGCTCTTGTTGTCGGAGAGCTCCTTGAAAGCAGTAGCTTTGGCCTTGGCACACTCGCGATGACTTCCTTGCTTCTTTTCTCTTTTGTCAGAGTGTTTGCCCTGGCGACACTTCTTCTTCTCATCATCCTTATCATCCTCCTTCTCATTGTCGAAGGTGGGGTCTTCTTCACCCTTCCTTTTGACAGCAGAGATCTTGTTAGCTCTGTGACTACCATCATGGTTGGGCTTACACCTGGAAACATGTTGTTGCCAAGCGGCCAGCATCATGCGCTTTATAGTGGCAAGATTGATGGCCTCGTCTCCAGTGCCAGAGGGTTTGCTGTTGATGAGTTGGGCAGTGAAGTCGGCATATTTAGGGAGCTGGGCAAGTGCCAACATGTGTTGAATCTTCTCTGGGACTTCATGGTTGAATTCCTTCAGGGCTATGAAGTGCCTTGGCAAAGGCACTGGCAGGATGATTGTTTTCGGGGATGATGAGTGACAGGAGCTGCTTAAACTCGGTATAAGTGAAAGCGATGGAAGGGGCATCATAGGCCTCCTTGATGACCTCCCAGAGTTCCATGGCAGTCCTGTTGGAACCATTGAAGGCGGCGTGGATAGGGTTTCCATGCAGAGGGTGATGACACCAGTGGCTTGGTCATCAGCATCATCCCACTTGTCCAGGGTGGCTTTCTGTTCATCGGAGCATTCAGTGTAGATGTGGTCGCATTGACGTACAATGTCCCTTTTGCCATCTTGGTTCGCAGGCCCAATGACAGTAGTTGCCACCTGAGAGTTGGGTGATATCTTTGTAGATGGAGGTGAACATGGTGGATCTGGGAGAGGATGTTAGCATAAAACTTTTGATGGAGTGAGAAGAGAGCGAGTAGGTCCGCATCGCTGAACGTCCAAGTCCTATCATTTCCAGGAGATATAGTCTCTCTATGGAAAAGAGTATGGAGTTTTTGGCGTCATCAGTGTCACATCCTTTCGGATGGAGTGCCTAGCCATTATTCTATAGCATTCAACATCTGAGTGTTTCTGCATCAAGATGGAATGGCTTTGAACTATAAGGTTCTCCAAGAGATCATTCCAGATGAGTGGGCAATACACACAGCAGACCAGGGTCGATCCCTCCAGTGCAAGCTTTCCTCGAGCCTTGTCGCTGATGCAAACATGCAGCGACGGTGCTCGGGGCTCATAACCTGTTGAGAGAATAGAGAGTGTACTCGAGGACTTACATTGTAGTGGAACAAGATTGAGTTGAGGGGAACATTGTGGTTGTTGTGGATGAAGATAGAATAAACTCCTATTCAAACTCAGATGCAACTGAGCTATCTTATATAATACAAGCGTGTGAACTATTTACTAGATTAGTACTCTAATGCTCATACTTTCAACACCAATGACCCACCAAGAAGATGACCATGATGAAGCAGCAGGCCCTTGTGATACCGATGCAGACCATGAGAAAGAGGGTATTGCAGATATTGGTGATGACAAGACATTTTTTTTCCTTACTACTTTGAGGTGATGCTAACAATAAGTTGTCTATATGGTGTAGATGGTTGTTGAGCCCATGAAGAAGACCCCACCACCTTCTACTAGTGGTCAACATGGCCCCAAGGCCACCAAGGTCACTCTGGGTTCATTTGATACCCTTGTGCCAAATGCATAGCAAAAATAGGACATGGTTTGATCTGTCAATATATTTCAGTCACTGATGCTTTTCCACCAGTGCTGAAAAAGGATGAGCTGTGCTGGAAGGTCCTTGTGGAGGGCGCCAAAGGAGACAAACAGCTCATGATCCTATTGATCGTCTAGTACTTATTATTATTTTTAACTTTAATAGAGTTGGGGCGGCGCCACCCACATACACGGTGAGCTAGTTCTCAAGGTGAGTCTCACATGGCGGTTCCCCATGCATATGGCCTCCCTGGGGGACTGAAAGGAGATGAACTACAGAAAGTGGTGAGGTGGTTGGTGGATGGCAATAAGATGTTGCACAGCAACATCAACATCAAAGTAAGTGATTCATCCTTAAGCTATTCAAGAACATCAAGAAGCTGAATGTCAAATATAAGGAATGCACTTATGATGACAATGCTCCTTGGGGGCATCCAATTATTGTGCAACTCATCAAGGCCCAATGGTGGGTAAACTGTATAGGCAGCCAAAAGTATGGATCTACTCCCACCAATCCTTTCCTCAATGCACCAATCTGCCAGATGGCCCCGGTGGCTACAGCAGTCAGAATTTTTATTTAGCCTGATTCTTAAGCTAACCGACTTCATAGATCAACTGTATTCTTACAGGAATTGCTGGTAGAACCACACTTGAATTCAATAACACCTTGTTTGGCCCAAAGTAAGTGGTACAAATTTAGCATATTTAAATGTTCTTTTTTCACCAATTCACCAAGGTGTGGCAATTCTATATGAATATACTGAGAGAGTTTCAGCAAAGATCTCCTCCTTACTTGAAGTTGGTGCAAAAGAGAATCTAGGAGGAGACAGGGTGGGTGTTGTCATCATTTCTTACAAGTCATGCCACATCACATATCTCAAATGTCTTCCATTTATAGAGTTTTCACTGAAGTGTCCACAAGTTATGCATATGATTTTACTGCTCTTGAGGCTAAGACTACTAACTGGGCCCACCAATCCTGAACATATAGTGCATTCATGTCATTCTATAGTCAGATATCTACAAATAGTGCTATAGGAAAGAGAGGATTTTTCCTGATGTATCACATGGGAATGGAATGTTTTTGGACCTTGGTCACAACCAAATCTACAATAGATGACCACTACCATGCTCTAGCCTACACAGAACCTACATTAACATACTGCTGACGTGTACATCCATCTGGAAGGAAGAATAGTAGAATAGTGTTGCTCGCCACCTCTGCATCCTGAAACCCCCTGCTGTAATTCCACAGGAATACTTGGGATTTTGTTGAGGCAGATTCTGCTGTGCTTGGGTATGTGAAAGATATGCAGCAGTGTTGATTATGGACATTCAGATCAGTGAGTGACTCAGAATTATTAGGTATTTTCACGTGGGTTCACATTTGCTTTGCATTTCATATTGTACCTCCATATTGTAGCTCATGTCATTTCCTTAGAGCAGCCTTTGTCTTGAAGATGTCATTCATGTAGTATAGTGTGTTGCCCTCATTTCAAGAACAACAATGACAATGTGGTGACGCTGTCCCCATTTCCCTATTACACTCTAACTTGAAGTTATAAATTTGGCAAAGCTCTGTATGTAATGTAATGTGATTTTAACATGTTAGGCAGTCATTTCAGTGCATATGGAATGCCTTGCCAAAGCTATCTCTGATAAGCGCAGAAAGCTTGTGGGGATGGGATAACCACTAAAAGGGACTTGTAGGTCATACTGGAGTCCACTGTGAGTAATCAAGAATGATATTGAGCGAACAATAATGAGCTACTGACCTGGAGTCCACTGTGAGTAACCAAGGGAAACAAAACAGAGGACTCCAAGGTTATGTCTAGTGGCTGTAAATACTGGCAAACAACTGGCAGCCACAATCAGCCACAACTGTGGGAAAAGTAATCACAACTCGAAGAAAAGAAGATAGAGATGTGTAGGACGACCACAAGACCACAAGGGTCTAGAACCTGGAGGAGAAAAGTTTGATAAGGTTATCGACCATGGGGAATCCAATGGTGATGGTTAGAAGTAGCACAGAGCGCTACAAAGTCTACAATGAAGTAAAAATGATGAAAAGAGTGCGAAATCACCAAAAGTAACAAGATGTAACAGCTACAGAGTCTTGTACTTCTTCTAGAGAAGTAGGAATAGAGGATAGTCTGTCTATTGGTTTTTGCTTCTTCAAACCATAAGGGACGATTACTTCATCAAACGTGGCAGTGCTGGAGATAAAAAAATCATCTCCACATAGGACACCAAAAGCGATAAGCTCTCATAGCCAATGAAGATCATTTCTTCTGACTTGGGTGCTAGCTTGTTGGTTCAGACGTCTTTTGGAATAACAATGTAAGCTCTATGACTGAAGACTCAGAAGAAGAACACAGTAACTGGGGTAACAGGTCCTGCTGACCGTCTCGATAGGCATCTTGAACAATCCTCACTGACTGTAGGTCATGCTATTTGCTCCTCGCATGTGACTTGTGAAGACATCAGGTTATATGTTACGACAATAATCACGTGTCAGAGCCGGGACTCATAACCTATAGAAAGGCTATGCTCTAATCCAAAGAGGAGAGCGGCTTCCTATGGGGCGCAGCGAGGGCAACGAGGGGCAAATGGTCTAGTAGAGACTTACTAGAGTGTTAAGGAGTTGAGAGAGCTACAGCGAAGAGACTCGACAGTGGTGGTGAGAGTTGAAGTAGTCTTATTAGATAGTGGCCTGAAAGGCCTGCTATATATATACAAAGGGACATATTTGTATGTATTTTGATATATAATATAAGAGGAAGTTCCATAAAACATCAAAAAATGTAAAGGAACTTCTGAGTAATTACAGAGAATAATTAGCTAATAGCATAAGTATCTCTGTGGAGTATCAGTCATCATATTTGAAATATGATGAGTAAGACGGGTCATAGATGAGCCTAGCTAATGGCATAACGAGCTCTTATCTATGATGTCATAACAATGACTAAGATGAGTAAGCGAATAGAAAGTTCTAGAAAGAACTAGGAAGTGCTAGAGAGCACGATAGACATGGTAGTCATGGAATGAATAGATTGCTACCGTTCCAACAGCTTGGAACTTACAGGTTGCCTTCTTCTCAAGCATTACACCAACTTTCTCTAATTGTTCCATGTGCCTGTTCTTTCATATATTTATATGGTGGCTGCACTGAGGTTCTCCATCATTGGAATCCTCTGCATTGATGGAGCGCTTCCTCTTCTGGCTCTTCAAAGTAGCCATCCGGAAACATGGTAGACACAGATAGAACCCCAGTAAGTAGTAGGCACAGAGACAAGTAAGATAGGTGGCACATATTGAAGTTGCAGCTTTTTCAAGTTGACTACAAGTGAGGTGAAGCCACATAAACGCAATGTCACATGACTCAACCGAGAACATCAATGCTCACACTACTTAGTAGACTAGTAGTAGTATGACACTCAGTGGTCTCAACCCTGGTGATTGACCACAATAAAATCCTGGTCGAGGCTGATTGTGAACACCGAAGGAGTGTGTGTGAGATTGTTGAACATCAACGTGCTGCTTGTAGGCACCCGGTCTATGTATTCCGTCAGTATGAAAGTTTGGTTGGCTTGGGGAGAAGAGTAGTACAGAGATTCGTCGGTTACTTCAACTTGGGGTTCAATAGCAAAATCGGCATACAGACATGACTAGAGAACATCACAGAAATACATTCAATTGATCAATTCCACTTTACATTTCTTGAGCCTGCGAATATTAGATGCGTCAGGAACTTGAATACCCTCATTACCCTGGATGCATAGCTGGCAGTATGCTTTGGTAAGGAGTTCATGAACCTCGGCATATGAAACCTGAGTGTGTTCTGCATAGTATGCTTCATGTATCCTCTTTCTCCATTTTGGAGTAGGCCAAAGATTGGCATGAAGTAGGGATGTAAGTCACGGAGCAATCTTTCATCGCCCGGTTTATTGATGAACTCTGACTTCGCCAATTTCAAGACTACGATGTCTTGCTCGAAAGCACGTTCTGCCCAGTTATAGCATAATGTTTGCTTGAACAACATGTCTTGGCAGGGGGAATTGTTTGGTCCTTCATAAAGATAGCAAATGCAAACCAAAACATAGAACAGGGACTCCATATCATCCTCGGCAGTCTGTTTGATAGCTTTGGAGTCATTTACTCCTTGTGATTTGTCTTCAAGGATGTGGAGAATGCGGAAAGATAAGAACAGAAGTGTGCCCTAAGATTGGATTGGATTGATACACACACTAGCAGTAGATATTCTTTGGACTCACGGTGCCAATAGATGTAGTTGCACCTGTATTAAGCAGCTTGGCATAGTCGAGGTCAACTATCCAGCCCCTTCTATGCCGATCCCATTCTGGCAGTATGGGCATTGTTACAGCTGGCCTGGGTAGGTTTGGATGTAGACTTGGAGGGACGGATGAAGACTAGGGACGAAGGACTAGTCGAGCAGATGTAATGCCTGGAAGACTCAAAGATTAAGGACAAGGGACACACCCGAGAGGGCAGAGGTTCGAAGGGACTGAGAGACGAGGGACTCAAGGGGTTTCGCAGAGAACTAGGTGGTATTCCAAGTAGCTCTAGCTTAGAGTTACAAAGCAATGACATAGTCTTTAAATACTACTGGTATGGAATGCAAAGGAATCGCAAGGAATGGATGTATCATCTGCAACAAGGATGAGTAAGAAGCTGCGGAGGATTAATCATACATCAATCAAAGATGACAGAACAATGATGAGGCTATGACGAAGCCATGAGTCAGAGGCTTAGAAACAAGATAGGACAAAGTTGAAATGGAGATAGGGAGAAAGCAGATTGTCAGTGATGTAGATCAAGATATGAAATCGCCTGAGATCTATGGTACAAGGTGAAAACAATGTAAAGGCAATAAGTGAAAGAAAAAGAGAGAGAGAAACAACATAGGGTGAACTCAGGAGACAATCGTAACATTACCCCCCTTGTAGCCTTGGAGTCACCGACCCAAGCTCTAATAGTCAATTCCTGTCCAGGAGTGCTCGTCAAACATGTTTGCATCTGCTTTGCCACTGTAGACATCTTCTTGTTCGTAGTCGTAGTCTGGGGAAGGAGGGTGATCGTAGAGGGTAGGGTAAGAAGGAGGAGGGCAAGCATGATGAGAGAAGACGTTTCCTTGAGGAGGGTGAAAAGGTCTGGAGCGACCTCGACCAGAGTGAGCGGAGTGGTTAGAGGAACGAGAGGAAGACGAGGACGATGAGGAGGCGGAAGGCGAGGGTTGTGGGGCGCGACGTTTAAGGGGACAGATGCCCTGAGGGTGTCCAGGAGCAGTTTTAAAACAGATCAGACAGGAGTAATGAGAGCAGTCGATATGGATATGACTGAGACCCCTGCACATAAAGCATGCTTTCGCGTATAACCTGTGGGTCGGACCTACTGGGAGATCGAGTTTCCTAGCGAGTCTGGCTTCAGCCGAGTTCATAGCAGCGTCTTCTCGGGCAGTCAAGGGGGTGGAGGATGCGGAAGGGGTCGAGACAGTAGAGGGCGAGGGAGGAGGGGAGCGATAAGCGGAATTGGTATTCTCCACGTGTTCTTTGTCACTACCAAGTATTGAGACCAAATTGTGAATGGCTTCAATCTTGTCGATCTCTGGTTGGATGTCCTCAGGTCCAAGAGGAGGAGATGGGGAGGGAGAGGGGACGAGAGCAGGAATGACGTCTGCTGGGAGGGGAAGAATCGCTTGTGGGCTCACTGTTGGAACGGTAGTATTCTTATCTTCCATAACTACCATTTCTACAGTGCTCTCTAGCACTTCCTAGTTCTTTCTAGAACTTTCTATTACGCTTACTCATTCTAGTCATCGTTATGACATCATAGA
>JBBPPX010000482.1:0-15721 GCA_038092235.1 Leccinum boreale | reverse complement strand
CCACATGTCAGGTGGTAGTTGGTTCGCTTTTCCTTTTCCTTTTCCCTTACAATCATCACACATTGTTTGTGAGAAGGTAGTAGATTTATTGCTATCTACTACAAAAGTCCGATGATGGTATGTACTACGTATCTGTGGCTACTCCCCATGGGCTGCGACGAGTAGCAATGGGCTCGAGGCCGCGAAGCTGAGTGGTTGTTTTTGGGGATGATGAGTGCCAAGAGTTGTTTAAACTCGGTATATGCGGAGGCGATGGAGGGGGTGTTGTAGGCTTCCTTGATGGCGTCCCAGAGCTCCTTTGCGGTCCTAGTGGTGAGGTCAAAGGAGGCATGGATGTGAGTCTCCATGCGGAGCGCTATGATGCCACAGGCTTGGTCATTGGCGTCGTCCCATTTGTCTAGGAGGGCCTTCTGCTCGTTGTTACATTCATCATAGGCGCATTCTCATTCACGTTGAATGTCGTGTTCATCAATTTGAACAGTGTAGGTGATATTGAAGGAGGGGCGAGGGCGAGAGAGTTTAGTCCAAAGGCCTTGGGCACATAGGGCGGCCATCATTTTGTGAGCCCAGTGATGATAGTTGCCACTGGAGAGTTTTGCGATGTACTTGAAGATGGAGGTCAACATGGTGGATCTGGGAGGAGGCGTTAGCATGAACCTTTCAGTGAGGATGATAAGGGAGCGAATAAACCCGCATCGCTGAACATCCAAATCCCATCATTTCCAAGAGACATAGTCTCCCTATGGAAAGAGGTATGGAGTTTGGCATCATTGGTGTCACATCCTTTCAGATGGATTATCTAGCCATTGTTCTAGGGCTTTCAACATCCGAGCATTTCCGCATCAAGATGGAATGGCTCTTTGAACCATGAGGTTCTCACTTGTTCTAGGTACAAGCATTCTTTGAACTTTGTTGCTGATGTAAACATGCAGCGATGGTGCTCGGGGCTCATAACCTGTTGAGAGGGTAGGAACTGTGCTCGAGTACTTACATTGTAGTGGAACGAGATGAGGTTGAGGGGAACGTTGTGGTTGTGGAAGAAGATTGAATAAACTCCTATTCAAACTCAGACACTGCTGAGGTATCTTATATAATATATGCGTGTGAACTATTTACTATATTAGTACTCCAGTGCTCGTATTTCAACACTGAGTACTGAGTCACGAGACGGCTGGCAAATCGTCATCTTGATGTTACAGCTGGCCCGGATAGGGTTGGATGTAGACTTGGAGACGAAGGATTGGCCGAGCAAGCATAACACCTGGTGAGACCCGAAGACTAAGTATTCTTTCGAGGAGGAACTCACGAAGAGTCATGTCACTTGGAGACTAAAGACTAGATACTCTCCCGAGAGGGTAGAGGCTCGAAGGAACTAAGAGACGATAGACTCGAGGGGTTTTGCAGAGAACTAAGTGATATTCCAAGTAGCTCTAGCTTAAGGGACAATGATATAAGGAGACAAGCCTTAAGTACTACTAGATGGAAGGCAATGGAATCGCATGGAAGGGAGAAGTCATCCACAGTATGGATCAAGTCAGAAGCTGCGGAGGTCTAGATGTACAGTAAGCAATGACAGAAGGATGATGAAGCGATGACATCATTGATAGGGAAAGATAGGAACAGAGATAGGAGAAAGGAGGAACAAAGATAGGGAAACATCGGAACACAGATAGGAAAGAGTAGGAACAAGGGTAGGAGAGTTGCGGACCGTCAGCAATGTGAAGGGAGTGAAATCACTCGAGATCTATGGTACAATGTGAATACAAGATAAAGGTGATAAGCGAAAGAAAAGGAGAGAGAACAGAGATACATAAGTGAGTCTAGGAGACAGTCGTCACACTTGATATATTTTATAACCATTCGGCTCCCCTATCAGCTCGTGGAACTGCACTGCATGAGTCATCAGAACTGCTTATGTATTTGTCACATGAAAATTACACGACGGCTCAGAGTGTTCTTCAATTGCACTCATGGTTGGTCTGTAGATGACCCATTAATATTGTGACACAGTCCGTTCAAAAATACCAACAAAAACAAGCTCTAAAAAGGAAGACAAGACTATATTAATTCAATAAGGGGGAATCACGTGACTATTGTGCCTGCAAGCCGTTTGGTAGGGTGCCTGACTATTTGACTTGGTGGGAGTCGGGGATCTGTACATATATGCTTAATTACACACTGTTATTTGTGGACTTGTGGGATGTAAGTTGAAATCGAGAATACTTGGCCAGGGAAGCTCATGTACTTACTCCATAATGATTCCACACATTGTAGGCCTGGACAGCTGGTGAGTCACGACGTCACAGGCCGTGGTCATCAAGTTCTCACCCCTTTCGAATGGTGTCAGTGCCGAAATAGGTCCAGGAACATACCCGTCACCGTACTCCATGAAACCCATGATGGAAATGCTATACCCTTGATGGATCCGTACGCGAGTGCCTGTGAATCATCAAATCAATGTTGAATGGGATGTCAAGCGAAGGCCGTTCACACAGTTTTGGGTCGCTGGCTGCTTCTCTCAATGATGATCTCACCCTCCAACAGGTCCCAAGTACAGCCTCTTCCTCCTCTTCCTCCTCTCCCACACTTCAGTTTTTATTCTGGACCAGCATCGTCACTGATAGAAAACGAGCATTTGATAATCAATGACGAGCCTATCACCCAGACTTCGAGCTCAACCGCGGAGCAAGATGTCCAGATGAGCCAGGACGACGTCATGGTTTAACTAAATGTATACATTCCTAAGTCCATCACTCCTTCACATTCACTCGATCCGATCACAGTCACACATTGGATACAATGATGGTCCATTCTCATGGGCATAACTCCTTTCCATTTCTAATCCCGTGCCTATCCGGTCCCATGCCAACACAAGCCCACACTCACATTCTCCGTTCGATCTCAGTACTCATAGCCAGCTGGAAAGCCGACTTGTCAATCAGCATGGGAGCTGTGCACCGTCGCAGCCCTGAACGGCATCTGACAACGACGACCCTTGGTTTTCCTACTGCTTTTCTTGTTTCTGCAATGACACCTGTTCTGATCGTGATCGTGCGCAGTGACTGTATCTTTCTACCACGATGACGATGACGCCAATGCCCTTGCTGGTTCCTGTGGCGGGACCGCACACACATGGGTATGCACATGGACACACACTCACTTCCTCGCCTGTGGTGGTGCCGGAGTCAGAGGGCGCTCTATGGCATCGCGTGTATATGGAGGTGCCTGACTATGAAGTGACCTTGCAGGGGTTTATTGGTGGGCCATTGATGAGTATGCGTGGGCTGCCATCGTAAGAAGAGGCAGAGAGGAGTGCAGGAGATTATGGAGTTGTGGAGAATAGTGGGGGTGAAGGAGATGGGTTGATGATCTGAGGGGGCACATCTAGGCGAAGACGGGAGCAGGAGTGGGAGACATAATGTCGATGTGTTCTCCCATTTTATGTTCAGATCCCATTTGTTGTGGCCTCGAGCTGTTGGGTCTCAAGCCCATGCCACATTAACCATGATGCTGTGTTTTATGTTTATAGGTTATTATTGTCAAGTTCTCCACTTTCTTTTCAACTCGAAAAACTCGCTCTCTTCTTGCACAGTTTGATATATTTGGGTATTTTTGTTATGCCATCTGTTGTACCAGTATATACATATACGTAGATCTGACACTCTTTCTCCTCCACTTGGTTACATAGATTACTTATGTCTCACTTTCTCACCACTGGGGACCAGGTGTTTGTTATTCACTTATTTGACAGAAGCAGGAATGTAGCGTCTTACAACATGTATTGCAGATTTGAATCGAGTCTAGTTTGGCTGATAAGCTAGTAGGTATGTATTTGAATCTTATCAAGCCTGAGGTTGTGATGCTTCTCTATGCTCCGAATCGAGAAAGTGCAACCCCTGTCTTACCAGTAATCGTTGCTTTCACTGAAATGTTTTGTTGTTGTGTTGTGTGAAACTTTGCTTATTGGGTGTGCGTACTGACCAGGACTGAAGTTCACCAACACCAACCGGAACTACTACTTCAATGTGGCAGAGGGGACAACGAAGATGACATGATGACGAGGACCCCACAGCAGGGAGACGAACGACGCGACGACAAGGAGATGACACGAAAACAACAGACCATCCCTGTCCCCGCCCCCACCATCCCACCATGACAACAATTGTCGCTGTCGCCCTGTCTGCCACCCTCGCCATCTCCATCCCACCATGACAATGACAACTACGTTGATGACGGCCCCTCCCCCTCCCCATCCCATGACGACGATACCATCGCTGTCGCCCTGTCTGTCCCCATCCCCATCCCCATCTCCATTCCCATTCCCGTTCCCATCCCCGTCTCCTCAGCTTGCAGAAGTGATCACAGAACGCGCCCAATCGTGTGCGCTGCGTAGTTGCTGCTGCGTGCTGCTGTCGATGTCGTTCTCGTGATTTCCCTCACCCTCACCCTCGCTCTCACCCTCCCCCCATGCTGACACAACGTGACTGGCCCTTGCCCTGTCTCAGGCTGTCTATCCTTTCCCTCCCCTCCTCCTCAGTGTCTTCCCCTCCCCCGCCCCATCCTCATTCCAAGACACTGACACAATGATGGCACGACGGCAAGCAGCCCTCGCCCCAGTGTCTGTACTTGCCCTCTCTATTCCTATACCCTCCAAGACCCCCTCTCATTGATGACCATCGCCATTGCCCTGTCTGTCCCACTCCATCCCTGTCCTTTAAGCCTTTCTCTGGTCCTTATCATCCCGACTACCTGAGCCAGAACTTCCAGACACCACTGGATGCTCTTCCATTCTCAACTGTCGAGACTCTGGAGACAGAGGTCACAACAAACACTGAATAAAAAATGATCAAGCGCTGTCGCATGAGTACCGACTCAGCGTCCGAGCCTCCGTCTTCTGTTGTCTTGTTTTCCTCCTATGCAGACTTCTACTCGGGCCATTCCTCCACTGCGTCTCATATTTTTTTTTTCCCTCGTACAGCGTCTTCCGTGGCTCTGGCAATGTGTTCTGTCACCCCCCGATGCTCCCTGCAGATCGGTCCTCTCAGCTGGTTCACCCTCCTATGCTTCCAGCGGAAGATGCACTGATGGATTTTTTCATCCCCCAATGCTTCCGCAGGACGAAGATAACTTCTTTGCCATTTACCTACACCTTTCCATGTTAATTCCTGCGGAGGACTCGAACGTTCAGTACCAACACCAGCAACAGGGTCAGCAAGCTTATAATTCGGACGTGCAGAACGATTTCTATGAGTCTGCCACCATTTCCGTGCGCTCCTTGCATCTCAGATCTCTACAGGGCTGTCCCATTGTCTCCCTCACCTTCTCACCTTTTCATCTGACAGCGTCTTAGTGGCTCTGGCAACATGTTCTGGCACCCTCCGACACTCCCTGCAGATTGGTCTGTTGGAATGGTAGTATTCTATTCATTCCATGACTACTGTTTCTATCATGCTCTCTAGCACTTCCTAGTTCTTTATAGAACTTTCTATTTGCTTACTCATCTTAGTCATCATTATGACATCATAGATAAGAGCTCGTTATGCCATTGGCTAGGCTCATCTATGACCCGTCTTACTCATCATACTAGAGAGTTCAAGTTGTGGATCATCAGTGAGGTGAAGGAGGTGAACTCGCTAGAGATCTATGATACAATGTGGATACAAGGTAGAGGTAATAAGCGAAAGGAAAAGAGAGTAAAAAGAGATACATGGTGAGCCTAGGAGACAATCGTAACATTACCCTCTTTGTAGCCTTGGAGTCACTGACCCAAGCTCTAATAGTCAATTCCCGTCCAGGGGTGCTCGTCACACATGTTGGCGTCTGCTTTGCCATTGTAGACATCCTCTTGATCATAGTTATATACTGGGGAAGGAGGGTGATCATTGAGGGTAGGGTAAGAAGGAGGAGGGCAAGCATGACGAGATGAGGTAGATTCTCGAGGAGGACGAAAGGGCCTAGCACGATCTCGACAAGAGTGAGCGGATCAATAGGAGGAATGAGAGGAGGTGGAGGACGAGGAGGAGGTGGAGGGAGAGGGTTGTAGAACGCGATGTCTAAGAGGGCAAGCTCCTCGAGGGTGTCCTGCCAGTGCGACCTTGAGACAGACAGGGCAGGTATAATGCGGGCAGTTGATGCGAATATGACTGAGGCGCTGGCAAGTAAAGCATGCCTTTGGGTATAGCCTGTGGGTGCGATTAGTGTTGCCGTGACTCTGACTTTGAACCGGCTAAAGTCATAACCATACGCCCGGTCGGCAGAAGGCCTCGGCAGTCAGGCCATTTAAGTAATACCGGCCCAGTCCAACTCAGTTAGTCACAACTTGTCAACCAAAACCGGTTGGTTGGTTGCTCAATGCTCATTGCTAGAATTGTTATATGGTACTTGGACAAAAAAGATATCACCAGCCAGGTCCGGCCTCAAGCATGTTGTCTTCCTCCACAAGCAGCTCTTCAAGGATCATTTATCCCGAGTCAGCCAAATGTCCTGCTGCAGGCGCCCACGAACAGTCGGACTCAGGCCTGACTGCAAAGGGAAAGGAAAAGGAAAAGCGAACCAGCTACCACCAGACATGTGGTTGCTTGATTCAGGAGCATCCTCACACTTTACGTGTGATATCGACGACCGCTCCCTTTGAATTAATTCATGCTGACTTGAAGTCTTATGAGGTTGAATCACATCACTGCTATAAATATGCAGTGGTCTTCCTCAATGACTATACGTCCAGTGCTTGGGTAAATCCCATCAGGTCGAAGGACCAGACCCTTAAGGTGGTTAAACACTTCTTTGCCTATGTCCGCAACCAATACGATGCTCACATCAAAGGTTGGATGTCCGATGCAGGTGGTGAATTCACCTCCAAGGCATTCGTCGACTATATGAAGAATAATGGCACCCACATATACTAGTCCACTCCATACGCGCACCAACAAAATGGTCGTGCGGAGCGACTTATTCGTATGCTTTCTGATAAAGCCCAGGCAATGAGGTTACATGCCTGCCTTCCCCCCAATACCTGGGAATTCACGTTGGAGCATGCCGCTCATGTCTACAACCGATCCCCTATGATCTGTCTTGGGTGTAGAACCCCCCATGAATTACTTAAGGGGGAGAAACCTTCAGTTTCTCATATCCGAGTGTTCGGCTGTGGTGCCTATGTGCATATTCCAGTAGAAACTCAAGGAGGTAAGCTCCAACCTAAATCAGAGCTGATGATCTACCTCAGCACTGCTGCTGGCAGCGATAAGAATTTTATATTCTTGCGTCCCACAGGTGCAATTTTCACTGCAGCACATGCTGTATTCAATGAACATCTATTTTCTCGCTGCCCCAAAGCAGCACCTCACCGACCCGTTGGCCATGGCCTAACTGGCACATACCCTTCTGGTCATGATCACTTCACTCCACCTGACTCTTCTGACTCAGATGATGATGATCGACTATGACCTTCCCTTGGTGACGCCCCTGCCAGGATCCCACCTCGAGATTGTGTGTCGCCTACACCCAGTCCCCCTGCTTCAGAACCTCCCTGTACTCCAGAGCACTCTCCTCGTCTGTTGACACCCCCACCTGGCCCTCAACATTTTCACAGAGAAAGACGACCCCACTTCGCCGTGGCAATGTCTATGGAGAGAAGTGACACCCCCTCAATCAACTTCATGATCTCGAAGATGAGACACCTTGGGGCGGACCTGAGGACAATGGTCATGAACAACCTATCCCTGGTGGGCTTCCTCCATCCCCGACTCCTTCGGAAGATGATGTCGACCGCCTCACTAGGGAAGGGGGAGACAATTTAGTCACGTACCTAACATCAAAGGCAATCCAGCCCAACTATCGTGACTGGAAATACAAAGACACACTCAAGCTCCCCGCCGAAGAGCAGAAACTCTGGCATGAGGCTTGCCTCAAAGAGTTACAAATACTCAAAGACCGAGAAGTCTATAAAGTAGTCCCACTCTCAGCAGACCGGAAAGTAATCCGTAATCGCTGGGTCTTCGACGTCAAATTCAATGGTCGCAAACGAGCCCGCCTGGTAGCCAAAGGCTTTTCCCAGGTTGAGGGCCTCGACTTCAACCAGATATTCTCACCAGTAGTCCAATTTGAGATGGTGTGGGCCATGCTCGCCCTCTCTACCCTAGAGAAGTGGCACCTCACAGGATTAGATGTCTAATCTGCATACCTCTATGGGAAACTGGAAGAAGAAATCTACATGGAATTTCCAGAAGGGTTCACGCCACCCAATACAAAAGGCAAGATCCTCCGACTACTTCGTGCCCTATATGGCTTAAAGCAAGCTGGCTTAACCTGGTGGCAGGCTTTAGACCAGTCGATGAAAGACCTAGGATTCGAGCATCTTAAATCAGATGCTGGCTGCTTCATTTATCGCAATGGTGACAACCTCGTAATAGCGATAATCTATGTTGATGACACCCCCTTTTGTGGACCAAACAAAGCTTTTGTAGAGAAGCTAAAGGCCACATTCATGAAAAGATGGAAATGTTGAGACCTCAGTGAACTATCTGAGTTGTTAACGATGAGAATAAAGCGTGACGGCCAGAAACTATATCTGGACCAATCTGCCTATCTCGAGACAATATTGAAACACTTTGATGTTACCAACTCACGTATCGCTTGAACTCCTCTCCCCTCAGGATACTATCCCGAGAAGAATACATCCCCCGTTAACTCAGAAATCCGTCTGAGGTTCCAAATGGTGATAGGATTCCTCATGTACCTAATGATTGGTACAAGGCCCGATATAGCCTATGCAGTTATCCAACTAGCTAGGCAGGCCGCAAATCCATCCCAGGATCACCTAGACAAAGCATACTACATATGCAGATACCTACTTGGTACACGTCAGTATTCGCTAGTCTACAATGGTGAGAATGGGAAAGGCATTATTGCATGCACTGACTCTGATTGGGGTCAAGATGTCCAAACAAGACACTCGCAGACAGGTTTTTACCTGAAACTCACAGAAGGGGTCTTCCTATGGAATTCCCACCTCCAAAAAACCACTGCCCTTTCCTCTACTGAGGCAGAGTATATGGCATTGAATGACTGCTCTCGTCAAGCCATCTGGATCTGGCAGATGATGGGTGAGCTCGGCTATAAGCTGCGCCCGATCCCCATTTGTGGTGACAATCAAGGATCGCTATTCATGGTAGAGAATCCAGTCACCGAAAAATGATCAAAACATATTCGACTTTGATATTACTTCGTCCAAGACACAATCATGCAGGCCAAAATAATTGAATTGTTCTATATAGAAGGAACAAAGAACCCAGCCAACATGTTCACAAAAAACCTCACATTTGAGAAGTTTGCTGAGTGTTGATTCCAACTTGGTCTCGAGTTTTACTTCGACTAAATACTCACTGGTAATATTAATTACCATGCGGATAATCTATTCTCTTATCACTTGCGTATCACTAAAGTAGTATACTAAGCAAGGGGGAGTGTTGAAATACGAGCACTAGAGTACTAATATAGTAAATAGTTCACACACTTGTATTATATAAGATAGCTCAGCAGCATCTGAGTTAAAAAAGGAGTTTATTCAATCTTCTTCCACAACCACAATGTTCTCCTCAATCCTGTCTTGTTCCACTATAATGTAAGTACTCAAGTACAGTTCCTAACCTCTCAACAAATCTAATGAAGAGTGACTAACTTGAAGATGTACAAGGGAGCGTCAACTCAGAAGGATGAAGAGGACTTATCGAGAGGGGTCTCACTGAAGAGAAGGACAAAGAGGCTGGATTGCAAGTAGGTAGTTACAAGGCAGATCTAGCTTAGTGTACAACGACGAGGGAGTCAGGTTTATATAGTACAAGAAAAGGAAGGTCATAGAAGGTCATGGAAGGGCAGTGGGTAATCCACAGTACAAGATGAGTCATATAGAAGTAAGAGGAATCTGATGGAAGGAAATGCTGATGCAGCAAGTGCGATAGGAACAGATGGTGAGTAAAAAGGTATGAGTCAGTGTAAGAGAAAAGAAAGGTCGGTGTTGAGAGTTGAATGCAGCGACTGGTAGTCCAAGAGAGAATCAAAGACAAGAAGAGAAAGAAAAGAGCAAGTCGTAACATTACCCCCTTACTAGATTCAAGTTTCCAATGATGAATCAATAATCTCCGTGGATGTAGTTGGACTCCGTGGTATTGATATAGGCCTGATCATCCCAGGGGTCATTGTCAACCATGACGTCGGCGTCATGTTTGAAGTCATGACTGGTGCGACGACGGGGAGGGGGAACAGGGCGGATACGATTGGAACGTCTGAAAGGATGAGCGGAGTTTCCACGAGAGGAGGAGCCAGAGGAGCAAGAGCCAGAGGCCCTGGATGATTGGGGAGAGGAAGTGTGGGAAGGAATGCCAGGGGGACAGCGAAGGGGACAGCAGACTTGAAGATGGCCAGGGGCCCATTGAAGGCAAGTTGCACATTGGTAGAAGGAACAGTCTACTCGGCGATGTCCTAGATGATGGGAATTAAAGCAGGCTTCATTGTATTGAGGATGAGAAGGAGGAAGGGCAAGACAGCCTTCTCCTCCAGTCCAGCAGGCTTCAGCTCGGTCTAAGGTGTCAATTTCATCACTGCCAAGAGGGGATGAGGATGCTGAGGGAGTATGTGGGGTGGGCATCCTGGGTTGTCTGTGAAGTTCGTCTAAGTCATGGTCAACATCTAGGAGGAATTCTCCCATGCCCAATTGATAGAGGACAACAGAGAGGGAACCTTGGAGTTCGTTTTGGATGGATGTGACAAGGGTGCTGGTGAATGCAATGTTCGCATTGGCAGAGAGGTGGGCAGCGATGGGGGAGAGACATTCGACCTGAAGATAGGCACAATAAAGGGAGTGGAGAGGGGATCTGACATTGAGATAATGTCCAATAGAGGTGGCAAGACAAGAATTTGTAATGTGGGTATGAAGAAGATTAACATAAACTTTGTCAGGAAAATCATCACAAAGATGGTAAGCATAAATGGGTACATCTACAGAAAGGATAGGTTCAGGAAAACAAGAAGAAGGAGTGGAACCGACAGAAACAGAAGGAATATTTTCTTGGTTGGAATCATTGTCCCAACTGGCAGTGGCGGTGTTGAAGGTGAGGTCAGTGGGGGAAGAGGGAGAGGATTTGGAAGAGTAGTCGATGTTTTCAAGGGCCATTGTGAGAAGTTAGGAGGATCTTTTGCGAGGGGTAGAACGATGAGTAGATGGAGGTTCTGAGGAAGGGGAGAAGACGGAGGAGTGAAGATTCTTATAGTTTTGTAGAGTGGTTTTTGCATTCCACAACTCCGATTCGGCTATCCAGGAGTCTTCTTCAGCCGAGATCCATGCCATCAGATTAGGAACATGCGACGGGATGGGGTTCTGTGGTGGTGTAGAATCTTTTCAATTTCGTATTCTTCTTCGCCTTCTATAAGGTCTGGTGGTGGCGCAGGGAAGTTCTTTCCATGGACGGAGTTTTCGTGATAAGGAGATAAGAGAGAAGCGTGGAACGTGTCCCAGATTTTCCAGAGTTTGGGAAGGCAGAGTTTATAGGTGATGGGTGATAGGACTTTGGTGATGGTAAAGGGTCCTTCACATTTAGGAGCGAATTTGGAGTGGGTGATAACGCGTTTCAGGTTCTGGGCTTCTAGCCACACTTTATCGCCAAGGGAGAATGGAGTGAATCGGTGATTGGATCAGGAAGCCATTATTTGGCGAGCAAGTTCATGGGAGGCGAGTGCTTCGTTTCTGGTGGCAGAAAGGTCTCTGAGTCTTCCTTCAACAGCAGGGACGTTGGTGTCAGGGATTACAGATGGGAGAGCGTGAGGTTCATAGCCATAGAGAAGGAAGAAAGGGGATTTTCCAGTGACAGAGTGAGGGTGGTGATTGTGGGCAAATTCTGTGTGAGAGATCATTTCTGACCATGAGGTAGGGTTATTGCCACAGAAGATGTGGAGATAAGTTTCGACTTCTTAGTTGACACATTCAGTTTCTCCATCAGATTGGTGGTGATAAGCTGTGCCAGTGGAGAGAGAGAGGTTGTATCCTAGGAGTCTTCCGAGTTCTCTAGTGAAGGTGGAGGTGAATTGTGGGCCTCGATCAGAGATGATCTTAGCGTGTGTAGACATTGTGAAAGAAGAGCATGGCTATTCCTTCGGTGGTGACGGTTTTCTTAGTGGGACAGAGAATTCCCCCTTCATAAGCCCGTGGTTGACCATGACCAAGAGAGAATTGAAGTCAGTGGAGATGGGGAGATCCGTGATGAGATCGCAAGAGACCTGTTGGAAGGGGCGAGAGCAGGAGGAAGGGATGGAGAGGAGGCGTGGCGTGGTAGGATGGGTATTCGCTTTGTTTTGCTGACAGGTGGTGCAACCTTCAACGTATTTACGGACATATTGGGCAAGGCCCGGCCACCAAAACTCGGCGGAGACGAGCTGTTGGGTTTTCAGGTAGCCAGGGTGACCAGCTATGGCATGGTCGTGGCAATGGAGAAGGACAGAGCGGCGAAGGGAGTCATCCGGGGAAATATAGACACATCCTTTGTAGGTTAGGACTCCGGAATGGGATTGCCAGTCAGAAAGGCGAGACTGAAATGCAGGTGGAACATGACCATCCAAAGCTTGGAGGGCCTGCAAAATGAGGGGATCGTCTTTCGAGGAGGAGGCAATGTGTGATTTGAGGGTGGAGTCGATGAGTTGGACAAAGAGGGAGTCAGGGAGAAGGACGACATCTTTGTTATCAGAGGAGTCCGAGGGGCAAAGGTCAGGACGGCGAGAAAGAGCACCGGGACCCGCGAGAAGTTTGCCAGGGACATGGACAATTTTGAGATCAAAATTGGTGATGTCAAGAAGCCAACGAGCTTGTTGGCAGTTGAGGTTCTGGGCTTGGCGGAAGTACGTGAGATTTTTATGATTGGTGAAGACTTGGATGGGGAAAGGAGAACCGTAAAGGTAATGTCACCATGCTTTGAGAGTGCGGATGACTGCAAGGAGTTCGCAGTCATAGATGTCATAGTTGCGTTCAGTGGAGGAGAAGGATTGGGAGAGGTAGGAACATGGGTGCCAATCGCCGTTGGAGTCTGTTTGCAGGAGAATGGCACCAGTGGCCCATTTGGAGGCATCAGTGGCGATAGCGAAAGGTGCAGAGAGGTCGTGGAGATGGAGGACTGGTTTTGCTAGGAAGAGTTGTTTGAGGTTTTGGAATGCTTGCTCACAAGCTGGGGACCAATTCCAAGAAAGGTTCTTCTTGGTGAGATCAATGAGGGGTCGAGTGAGGGCAGAGTAGTCAGCAATGAGAGACCAAAGAACATGACTGTTGTTACGATTGTCTCCTAGGCTCACCATGTATCTCTTTTCTCTCTCTTTTCCTTTCACTTATTACCTTTACCTTGTATTCACATTGTATCATAGATCTCTAGCAACTTCACCTCCTTCATATCGCTGACGATCCACAACTCTCCTATCTTTGTTCCTATTCTTTCCTATCATCATTCTGACATTTCCCTATCTCATTCTTATCTTCTGACTCATGATGATGACATTGCTTCATCATCCTTCTGTCATCGCTTACTGTACATCTAGACCTCCGCAGCTTCTGACTCATTCTCTACTGCAGATGACTCTCCTCTTCCATGCGATTCCATCACATTCCATCCTCTAGTATTTAAGACATGTCTCTCTGTTTTGTATCACCCTAAGCTAGAGCTACTTGGAATACAATCTGAGTCTCCTGTAAAACCTTCGAGTCCTTTGTCCCTTTGTCCCTCAGCTCCTCTGCCCTCTTGGGTGTGTCTCTTCGTCTTAGTCCTTGAGTCTCGCCAGGTGTTATGCTTGCTCGACTTCCACTTTGTCTATAGTCTTCACCACCCTCCAAGTCTACATCTGACCCTACCCGGGCCAGTTGTAACAAAAGCTCTAGCTTTCTCTTGCGGTCACCATCATTGTGAACTGCCCCCACCATCACGTCTAGAACCCCTTACCAAAGACCGGAGCAGAATACTCCCTCCATCCCTCGAAACCCTTTAGCCTCTTTGTCCCACTATCAGCCTCTATCCACCTCTTCCTGGAGAAGAGAACCTTCGATTCCAGATTCCCCAGATGTCCCCTCTCAGCAACAATCTAGTGATGAGGACGAGACAGACTTAGACCTCCCCCTTCTATCTCACGAAGATCAAGAAGAATCCCTTTCCCTCGACACCAAACTTGCCCACCAGCTCTCCTCCACTCTAGTCCTCCCTCGACTGCCTACTCCCCCTTCCCCTTCCCCCCATACCTATAGTGGAAATATCTTCGCCTCCCCAAACCCTATTCCACCCCCTCTACCCTGACCTCGCTTGGCTATGTCTAAACCAGTGGAAATACGCCTCTCTCCACCCAATTACTATGATGGGAAGCACCACAAAGCTTCACCCTGGTTATGTTCTGTGTGCAGATATCTGGTCATAAATGCAGAAATCTACAACACTGATGAAAGAAGAATCTGTTACGTGTTGTCTTTCATGAAGGAAGGAAATGCCACTACTTGAGCTGACATTTTCACCTCAAAACACCTCGACGGAGGAGGAACCACCCTTGGAACCTGGGCTGCATTTCTCACAGAATTCAAAGCAGCTTTTGAGCACTCTAACTCTGCAGCCAACGCTCTTGCCTGGCTGACTACCCAAAGGATGATTGAGAAATCCCCTGGGAAGTACTCTATGTCCCTTGCCTCGTATATTTCCCAATTCCAAAGTCACATCGCTGTCTCTAAAGTGACCAAGGAATCCACCCTTTGCCACTACTTCTCTTCAGGCATTCCCCCCTCGTGATCCGGAAAAAATTATCTAATGGAAACTGTCCCCACCACCATCGACAAATGGTACTCTCATGCACAAAGGATCAATGACCACAATGTCATGTTTTCCTCACTTCCCAACAACACAAGGGACGATCCTTTGCCAACCCCTTCACCCCTGCGACCACCAACTCTGCCAAAGAACGAGACCCCAATGCCATGGATGTTGACGCAGTTAGCATCCGCATTCCTAAGCTTACCCCCGCGGAGAGAGAACGATGCTTCAAACAGGGACTTTGCCTTCGATGCCGGAAATCGGGACACAACGCCGCTTCCTGCTCAACATTCTCAACCAACTCTTCTTCTTTTAGAGGATCAACCAAAAAGGTTGCCAAAGCCGAAGAAGAGGACCTACCAAGATTAGAGGAAAACGAGAGCGATGATGATGATGATGAAACAAAGGTTGTAGGAAAAGCCAGCTTCTCTCTGTATTTTTGAAGAGGAGACCTCGTTCGACGCAAGGATCTCCTATCGTTACATGTGCCCCTGTACTAGTGTCCTCTTCGCCTAAAGCAATGAAGATTCCCATCTCACTAGTAACTCCCTCATACTCTCTAAAAGTTGTCGACACCTCAGCACTCATCGACAGCAGTGCAGAAATCTCCTGCATCGACTGGGCCTTCATTTGAAAGAACAACCTCCCCCGAGATCGCCTCCCCATACCCATTAGGGTTCGAAACGTTGATCAATCTACCAACCAAAAGGGCAATATCCTCTTCTCCACTACCCTCTTTTTAGACATCAGAAAGGTCAACCAAAAAGTCACCTTCCACATCATGGATTGTGGGAATGAAAACGTTATCCTAGGTCTTCCCTGGCTTAGGGACGCTAATCCTAGCATTGATTGGGATAAACAAACCCTTACTATTCCTGAGTCTGCTGACCAATCTGCAGACCTAT
>JBBPPX010000481.1:0-15736 GCA_038092235.1 Leccinum boreale | reverse complement strand
CCTGTTGAAATCAGCATTTTTTTTACTAAATATTAGTAAAATCAAAATAGCAGAAAAAACTATAGCTGGGGGAGCTGGGAAGAGCTGGAGCGGCTGTGCAGAGCTGGGGAACTCTGTGAGTGGCTATGTCATAATGTGGCTGTGTATCTGGGAGAGCTGGAGAGAGCTGGAGTGGCTGTGGTAAACTGGAGGATTCTGTCACGAGCTGGGATGTCTGGATGGTGCGAAGGTCAAAAAGGCTGGTTTGCTGATGCTATTCCAACATTGCTCGTCCTCTCATAGATCTCACAAATGTCATAATGTGGCTGTGTATCTGGGAGAGCTGGAGAGAGCTGGAGTGGCTGTGGTGAACTGGAGGATTCTGTCATGAGCTGGGATGTCTGGGTGGTGCGAAGGTCAAAAAGGCTGGTTTGCTGATGTTTCCTCAGTGTTTTATCTTTTCCGTGTCGCTAAGGTATGATATCATTCGTCCATAGAATATCTTGATACTCACATTGTGTACCTAGCTCCCTTATCGTCTAGGTACTGCCGCATATAGCATTTCATCTTTTCCGTGTCACTGAGCTCCCTTATCGTCTAGATTTAATCAGAGAGGGCCTTGAGTCTGGATTCATTAGTGGGGAGATTGGAATTGACGATAATGATAGGGAGGAGACGGGGTTTGAAACCCATCATGAGGAAGACAGGGGATTTTCCGGTTACAGAATGGGGGCATGATTGTGAGCGAACTCCGCTTGAGTGATCAGATCAGACTATGTGGTGGGGTTGTCTCCACAAAGGATCCGAAGGTAGGTCTCGACCTCCTGATTGATACATTCTGTTTCTCCGTCAGTTTGGGGATGATAAGCGGTTGAGAGGGATAGATTGTAGCCGAGGACTTTCCCGAGTTCTCTGGCAAAGGAAGAGGTGAATTGGAGACCGTGATCGGATATGATTTTATCATAGAGTCTGAAGCGTTTGTACTTTGTGGAAAAAGAGGGTTGCTATCCCTTCAGCGGTGATGGTTTTCTTGGTAGGACAGAGAATCACCCCCTTTGTAAGCCCGTGGTCGACCATGACCAATAAAGAGTCAAATCCGGAGGAAGACAGGAGATCGGTGATAAGATCGCAAGAGATCTGTTGGAAGGGGTGGGAGCAGGTGGATTTGATTGGGGTGAGAGGGGGTACGGTGGGGTGGGTATTAGCTTTGCATTGCTGGCTGAGGGAGCAACCTTCCACATATTTCCGGACAAATTGGGCGAGACCAGGCCACCAGTATTCTGCGGTGACAAGTTGGCAGGTTTTGAGATAACCAGGGTGGCCTGCCGAAGGATGGTCATGAGAATGAGCGACGATGTCGCGACGAAGAGAGTTGGAGTCAGGGATATAGACACAGTTCTGATAGGTGAGGAGACCGCCATCAACCTGCCAGTTGGAGAGACGGGAGCGGAAGGCAGGGGGAATGGTGCCATTGAGGGCTTGGAGGGCATTGTGGACGAGAACGTTGTCGCCAGAGGCAGAGGTAATGATATCCCATAGGGTGGTGTTGATTACACAGATGAAGAGGGAGGGGGGAAGGAGGGTGAAATCTTTGTTGTCTGGGGAAAGGGAGATTTTAGTATCTGGCCGATGAGAGAGAGCATCTGGGCCTGTGAGTGCAGTGCCAGGGACATGAGTGATTTTAAGATCAAAGTCAGTGAGTTCTAGGAGCCAGCGGGCTTGACGGCAGTTCAGGTGTTGAGGGCTGCGGAAGAAAGTGAGATTCTTGTGATCGGTGAAAACCTGGACTAGGAAAGGGGAGCCCCGAAGATATTGGCACCAAGCTTTGAGGGCCCGGATAACTGCAAGTAGTTCACGATCATAGATGTCATAGTTCTATTCAGCGGGGATGAAGGATTGGGAGAGGTAGAAACATGGGTGCCAATCGCCATTGGAATCTGTTTGGAGAAGGATTGCACCAGTAGCGTCACGAGATGCATCAGTGGCGATGGCAAATGGGGCAGAGAGGTCGGGAAGACGAAGAACTGGTTTGCAGAGAAAGGCCTGTTTAAGGCGGTTGAAGGAGGATTGACAAGCCGCGGACCAGTCCCAAGGTTTATCTTTCTTAGTAAGATCGATGAGAGGGCAAGCAATGTCAGAATAGTGGTCAATGAAGTGTCTATAGAAATTGGCAAAACCTAGGAAGGAACGGACAGTTTTGACTGTGGTTGGGGTAGGCCAAGAAGCGATCCCATCTAGTTTGACGGGGTCCATGGCGAGGGTCCCAGGCTTGACGATCATACCGAGATATTTGACCTCGGCGGTGGCAAAGTTACATTTCTCAAGTCAAAGGTGTAGGTCGAGTTCTGTCATTCTTTGGAGGACGCATTTGGTATGTTTGGAGTGCAAGGCATCGTCCGGGGAAAAGATGAGGAGGTCGTCCATGTAAATGATGAGCCAACCTTCGGCGATCATATCTTGGAAGGAGTCGTTCATGAACTGTTGGAAGGTGGAGGGGGAGTTGTTCATGCCAAAGAACATAACGGTAGGTTCAAAGAGTCCTTTATGGCTGATGAAGGCACCTTTCCATTGGTCTCCTTCTTTGATACAAACATTGTTATAGCCCCAACAAACATTGAACTTGGTGAAGATTTTAGCACCTTTGAGCTTATCAATGAGATTGAAGACGAGGGGAAGAGAGTATGCGTCGCAAGTGGTATGGGAATTTAGGTATTGATAGTCTTGACTGTTTTGCCCCTCGTTGCCCTTGCTGTGCCCCATTGTTAGCCGCTCTCCTCTTAAGGATATGAGTATAGCCTTTCAATATTGACAGGGGCGGAGCTTGCCATCTTTCTTTTTCACAAAGAAGAAGGAGGATGCTTGGGGGATTTAGAGAGTCTAATCTTCTCGCTACGAAGGTTTTTGTCGAGGAAGGCTTCTGTGGCTTTCCGTTCATCTGGAGAGAGTGGGTATACCTTTCCAATTTTAGGAACAAAGGTGTCGTCGAGTTGTATGGCATGATCATAGGGTCTGGAAGGGGGAAGACGAGAGGAAGCTTCTGTGGAGAAGACTGAGGCAAAGGCTGTGTATTCCAAGGGAAGGGTAGTCTTGGGTTTAGATTTCTCTGCTTCGACTGCAAGGTTGGTAGTAGTAGTAAGACAAGCGACTAGGGGGGATCCTTTGGGGATGAAGCGGGAACCACACCTCATTACTCGGTAAAGGATTTTGTTGACAGTGGCTCTTTTGAGATATTGGGACTCAGTTTCAAATCCTAGGAAGCTATATAATTTTTTATCATGGGTGGGGTAGACTTCGACATGGTGGGGTGGTTTAGTTTTCAGAGAGTGTGAGGGAGTTACTAGTGAGATGGGAATCTTCATTGCTTTAGACAAAGAGGATACTAGTACAGGGGCACATGTAACGATAGGAGATCCTTGCGTCAAACGAGGTCTCCTTTTCAAAAATCCAGAGAGAAGCTGACCTTTCCTACGACCTTTGTTTCTTCATCATCATCATCGCTCTCAATTTCCTCTAGTCTTGGTAGGTCCTCTTCTTCGGCTTTGGCAACTTTTTTGGTTGAACCTCTAAAAGAAGAAGAGTTGGTCGAGAACGTAGAGCAGGAAGCGGTGTTCTGTCCCGATTTCCGGCATCAAAGGCAAAGTCCCTGTTTGAAGCATCGCTCTATCTCTGCGGGAGTAAGCTTGGGAATGCGGATGCTAACTGTGTCGACGTCCATGGCATTGGGGTCTCGTTCTTTGGCAGAGTTGGTGGTCATAGGGGTGAAGGGGTTGGCGAAGGATCGCCCTTTGTGTTGCTGGGAAGTGAGGAAGGCACAACATTGTTGGTCGTCAATTCTCTGTGCATGAGAGTACCATTTGTCAATGGTGGTAGGGACAGTTTCCATTAGATAAATCTTTCCGGATAACAAGGGGGGAATGCCCGAAGAGAAGTAGTAGCAAAGGGTGGATTCCTCAGTCACTTTAGAGACAGCGACATGACTTTGGAATTGGGAAATATATGAGGTGAGGGACATGGAGTACTTCCCAGGGGATTTCTTGATCATCCTTTGGGTAGTCAGCCAGGCAAGAGCGTTGGCTGCAGAGTTAGAGTACTCAAAAGTTGCTTTGAATTCTGTGAGAAATGCAGCCCAGGTTCCAAGGGTGGTTCCTCCTCCGTCGAGGTGTTTCGAGGTGAAAGTGTCAGCCCAAGTAGCGGTGTTTCCTTCTTTCATGAAAGACAACGCATAACAGATTTTTCTTTCATCAGTGTTGTAGATTTCCGCGTTTACGACCAGATATCTGCACACAGAACGTAACCAGGGTAGGGCTTTGTGGTGCTTCCCGTCATAGGAATCGGGTGGAGAGAGGCGCATTTCCACTGGTTTAGACATAGCTGAACGAGGTCGGGGTAGAGGGGGTTGGAATAGGGTTTGGGGAGGCGAAGATATTTCTGCTAGGGGTATGGGGGGAAGAGGAAGGGGGAGTAGGCGGTTGAGGAAGGACTAGAGTGGAGGAGAGCTGGTGGGCAAGTTCGGTGTCGAGGGAAAGGGATTCCTCCTGACCTTCGTGAGATAGAAGGGGGAGGTCTAAGTCTGTCTCGTCCTTGTCGCTAGATCGCTGCTGAGGAGGGATGTCTGGGGAATCTGGGATTGAAGGTTCTCCTCTCCAGGAAGAGGTGGATAGAGGCTGATGGTGGGACAAAGAGGCTAATGGGTTTCGAGGGATGGAGGGAGTATTCCGCTCCGGTCTTTGATAGGGGGTTCTAGACATGATGGTGGAGGCGGTTCACAATGATGGTGACCGCAAGAGAAAGCTAGAGCTTTTGTTACAACTGGCCCGGGTAGGGTCGGATGTAGACTTGGAGGGTGGCGAAGACTATAGACAAAGTGGAAGTTGAGCAAGAATAACGCCTGGCAAGACTCAAGGACTAAGATGAAGAGACACACCCGAGAGGGCAGAGGAGCTGAGGGACGAAGGGACGAAGGACTCAAAGGTTTCACAGGAGACTCAGATTGTATTTCAAGTAGTTCTAGCTTAAGCGTTACAAAACGCGAAGATGGTCCTTAAGTACTACTAGATGGAACACAATGGAATCGTATGCAATGGGAGAGTCATCCGCAGTATGGATGAGTAAGAAGCTGCGGATAAATGATGGTACAGTAAGCGATGATCAAATGATGACGACAATATAAATCAGAATGTTGGATCAGAGATAGGAGGGACGAGGAACAAAGATAGGAAGGAATAGGAACAGAGATAAGGGAACGTCGGATCATCAGCGATGTGGAACGAGATGCGAAATCGCCCGAGATCTATGATACAAAGTGAATACAAGGTAAAGGCGATAAGCAAAGGAAAAGGAGAGAGAAAAACAACATAGGGAGAACTCAGGAGACAATCGTAACAGCGAGTAGCAAACTTATCCACCATGCCAGTGGTCCTATGAGCAGCAACTGAGCAGGCTTTCTGAGATGCAGTTGAGCAGGGAGGCTTCCACCAGTTCTCTAAAATCTCTGCGAGTAGTTCACTGTTGGTCAAGGCAGTTTGAGCACCATGGATCTGCAGGTCTTTGATGCATTGAGTGTTGTCAAGTCTGGGCCCTTTGGGCACAAGTCCAGATGGATGTCCGTGGATTCTGGGCAAGGTTGGTCGAAGGTCAAATGGAGATCTGACACAGAGAATGGAAGGGAGAGGACTTCAGTGCAGGACATATGTATTGCGCCCTTATCAAGTCCGTGTCCTCATATTTCAGAGGACGGAGGTGTGAAGGTATGGAGAGAAGATCATGTCAAGAGATGTTTGTGCAAAGAGGAAACTAAGTTGATATTCATACTGAGGGAATTACATGGGTACAGACGGGTTTATATATGAGTTCTGAGGAATGCCATATGGTGAATACATGTCAGATAGAGCACAAAGCGTCATAGAGACAAATACGAAGGCAGTGGGGTATACATGAAATGGAAGGAACAGAATGAAGGGTTGAAGGATAAAGTGGGTGCAGCTGATGTGCTGGAAGGAGTCGGGTCTGAGGCAGTGTGAAGGAGGTCTGATACAGCAGAGAGAGTTCTCTCCGATGTGAAGTCCGAGGATGCCAGAAGGGTCATCGAGGAGTCTGATGCAGAGTAGGACCAGAGGTGTCAGATAGGGGCTGGAACAGATATAACAAGTGTCACCCCAAATGACCGCATGCAGAAATTTGGGCAGCGTTAAACCCACAGCAGACATTTGCACAAGCATGTGCTTAACTTTATCGGCCAGCAAAGAAGACTTGGGCCTGGTTTCTGAGTCGTCCAGTTCACTTTCCAGGAAGTCTCAGTCTGAGTTGGAAGTGGAAGTGGCATGAGATTGAGAGGTGTGGCCCAGAAGCTAGGTAGCAAGTGGGGGCAAGCAAGAGTCATCAAGATCAGTGTCATAATCTTCCTCTTCAGCATCTCGAGTCAAGAGGTCAAGCATAGATTCGAAAGTCAAGTGGTGTGCCATGCTGCAAGTGTGCCATGTCAATGTGGTGCGTTGATTAGATTGCTCGCTATGCTACGACATGAGTACAAATCTGTGAAGAAAGTGTGACATGTGATGAATGGGGGGCCTACTGAATGAAATGCATCAGACGTTCTGGAGAGGTTTTTGCAGTGCAATTTGAAACCCAGCTGTCAGCTGTCTCCAGCACATCTTGGGACAAGACTAGGATACTTATTGGTAGGGAGTGGGAAAAGGGCTATCGGGCCTAGGCCGCCTAGTCACATACCTGGGATTATGACATTCTCAATTCACTGTAAGTCCCAAAAAAATGTCGAAATTGGGATTTTCTCATACACACCCTATGTCTTTTCTCTCTCTCTTTTTCCTTCTCTTATTGCCTTTACTTTCTGTTCACTATGTATCATAGATCTCGGGTGATTTCACACCCTGTTCCACATCGCTGTTGATCTGATCTTTCCCTATTTTTGTTCCAACTTCTCCCTATCTATAGCTTCTGACTCATGATGATGTCTTTGCTTCATTACCCCTCTGACATCACTTACTGTACTATCATTTATCCACAGCTTCTTACTCATCTATACTGCGGATGACTCGTCTATTCCATACGATTCCATTGTGTTCCATCTCATAGTACTTAAGGACCATCTTTGTGTTTTATAATGCCTAAGCTAGAGCTACTTGGAATATCATCTAGTTCTCTGCGAAACCCCTCGAGTCTCTCGTCTCTCAGTCCCTTTGAACCTCTGCCCTCTCGGGTGTGTCCCCTGTCCTTAGTCTTCGAGTCTCGCCAAGTGTTACGTCTGCTCGACTAGTCCTTCATCCCTAGTCTTCATCTGTCCCTCCAAGTCTACATCCGACCCTACCTGGGCCAGCTGCAACAAAAGCTCTAGCTTTTCCCTGCGGTCACCATTGTTGTGAACCGCCCCCACCATCACGTCCAGAACTCCCTACCAAAGACCGGAGCGGAATACTCCCTCTATCCCTCAAAACCCTTTAGCCTCTTCGTCCCATCACCAGTCACTATCCACCTCTTCCTGGAGAGGAGAACCTTCGATCCCAGACTCTCCAGACATCCCTCCTCAGCAGTGTTCTAGCGACGAGGACAAGACAGACTTTGACCTCCCCCTTCTATCTAATGAAGACCAGGAGGAAACTCTCTCCCTTGATACCGAACTTGCCCACCAGCTCTCCTCCACTCTAGTCCTCCCTTAACCACCTACTCCCCCTTCCCCTTCCCCCCATACTCTCAGTGGAAATATCTTCACTTCCCCAAACCCTATCCCACCACCCCTACCTCAATCTCACTCTACTATGTCCAAATCTGTTGAGCTCCGTCTTTCCCAACCAGACTCTTATGATGGAAAACACCACAAAGCCCTGCCTTGGCTGTGCTCAGTAGCGAGATATCTAGTCATCAATGAAGAGATCTACAACATTGATGATAGGAAGATCTGTTATGCGCTGTTGTTTATGAAGGAAGAAAATGCTGCCACCTGGGCGAATACTTTTACTGCGAAGCATCTCAATGGAGGAGGAAAATCTCTTGGGACTTGGACCAATTTTCTTACTGAATTCAAAGCACGCTTTGAACACTCTAACTCCGCAGCTAATGCTCTCGCCTGGCTAACTATCCAGAGGATGAGCAAGAAATCCCCTGGAAAAACTCCATGTCCCTTGCCCAATACATCTTCCAGTTCCAAAGCAATGTCACCACCTCCAAAGTAACCAACAAATACACCCTTTGCCATTACTTCTCCTCAGGCATCCCTCCTTCCCTATCCAGAAAGATTTACCTCATGAAAGAAGTCCCTACCACCATCGCCAAATGGTATTCCCATGCCCAAAGGATTGACGACCAACAACGTCGTGCTGTCCTCACCTCCCAACAGCATAAAGGGTGATCTTACGCCAACCCCTTCACCCCAACCTCCACGACTACCAAAGAATGTGACCTCAACACCATGGATGTCGACGCCATTCATATCCCTAAACTCACCCCTTTCGAAAGGGAGTGATGCTTCAAACAAGGACTTTGTCTTCGCTGCAGGAAATCTGGTCATAATGCCGCCTCCTGCTCCACATTCTCGACCAACTCTTCCTCTTTTAAAGGAACAACCAAGAAGGTCGCCAAAGCTGAAGAAGAGGACTTACCAAGGTTAGAAGAGATAGAAAGTGATGATGATGATGATGAAGCAAAAGTCATAGGGAAAGCTGGTTTCTCTCTGGATTTTTGAAAAGGAGACCTCATTCGACGCAAGGATCTCCTATCGCTACATGTGCTCCTGTACTAGTATCTTCTTCGCCTAAAGCAATGAAGATTCCCATTTCACTAGTAACCCCTTTGCACTCCTTAAAAGTTGTCGACACATCCGCACTTATCGACAGCGGTGCAGAAATCTCCTGCATCAACTGGGCCTTTGTCCAAAGAAACAACCTCCCTTGAGATCGCCTTCCCATACCCATCAGAGTTCGCAATGTCAACCAATCCACTAATCGAAAAGGCGATATCCTCTTCTCTACCACTCTCTTTGTAGACATCGGGAAGGTCAACCAAAAAATCACCTTCCACATCATGGACTGCGGAAATGAAAATGTTATCTTAGACCTTCCCTGGCCAGAAACACTAATCCTACCATTGATTGGGACAAGCAAACCCTTACCATCCCCGAATCTGCAGATCAATCTGTAGACCTATACCACCTACATGTCACCGATCTGAAGTGACACAATGCCCACTTTCCCCCATCGACTTCTCTGATCCCTTCAAAAACCAAACCACCTCACCACGTCAAAGTCCACTCCACTCATGACAAAAAGCTTTATAGTTTCCTTGGATTTGAAACTGAATCCCAGTACCTTGAGAGAGCTACAGTCAATAAAGTCCTCTGTCGAGTGATAAGGTGTGGTTCTCACTTCATTCCCAAAGGATCCCCTCTAGTTGCCCGTCTTACCACCGCCACCAACCTTGTGGTTGAAGCAGAGAAATCCAAACCCAAGACCACCCTCCCCTCTGAATACTCAGCCTTTTCCTCGGTCTTCTTGGAAAAAGCCTCATCTCGCCTTCCTCCCTCTCATCCCTACAACCATGCCATACAGTTAGATGAAACCTTTGTTCCCAAGATAGGGAAAATCTATCCACTCTCCCCAGAAGAACAGAAAGCTTCCTTGATGAAAATCTTCATAGTGGAAAGATCAGACCCTCTAAATTCCCCCAAGCATCCCCCTTCTTCTTCGTGAAAAAAAAAGATAGGAAACTTCGCCCTTGTCAAGATTATCGCTACCTCAATTCCCATACCACTCGCAATGCATATCCCCTTTCCCTCGTCTCCGACCTCATAGATAAACTCAAAGGTGCTAAGGTCTTCACCAAATTTGACGTTCGTTGGAGCTATAACAACATTCGTATCAAAGAAGGAGATCAATGGAAAGGTGCCTTCATCACCCACAAAGAACTCTTCGAACCTACCGTCATGTTCTTCGGCATGAACAACTCTCCCTCCACTTTCCAGAGATTCATGAACAACTCCTTCCAAGATATGATCGCCGAAGGATGGCTCATCATCTACATGGACGACCTCTTGATCTTCTCCCCAGATGACACCTCGCATTCTGAACATACCAAATGTGTTCTCCAGCAAATGAAAGAACTAGATCTCCACCTTTGACTAGAGAAATGTAACTTTGCCACAGCTGAAGTTGAATACCTCGGAATGATTGTCAAACCAGGTACCCTCGCCATGGACCCAGTGAAATTAGACAGCATCGCCTCCTGGCCCACCCCCACCACTGTCGAAACTGTTCAATCATTCCTTGGTTTTGCCAACTTCTATAGACAGTTCATAGACCACTATTCCGACATTGCTTGTCCTCTCATAGATCTCACAAAGAAAGATAAACCTTGGGACTGGTCCACTGCTTGTCAATCATCATTTGAATGTCTGAAACATTCCTTCCTCTCCAAACTAGTCCTCCGCCTCCCTGACCTCTCCACCCCCTTTGTCATCGCTACAGACGCCTCTCGAGATGCCACCAGAGTAATCCTTCTCCAAACGGACTCCAATGGGAATTGGCACCCTTGCTCCTATCTCTCTCAATCCTTTATCCCTGCCGAACAAAATTATGACATCTATGATCGAGAATTGCTCGCCGTCATCCGTGCCCTCAAAGCATGGCATCAATACCTTCGAGGCTCCCCTTTCCCGGTCCAAGTCTTTACGGATCACAAAAACCTCACCTTCTTCTGCAGCCCCCAACATCCAAACCACCAACAAGCTCATTGGCTTCTTGACCTCGCCGACTTCGATCTCAAAATCACCCATGTCCCTGGTACTGCCCTCGCTGGGCCAGATGCCCTTTCTCATCATCCAGACAAACTCTCCCTCTCCCCTGACAACGAGGATGTTACCCTCCTTCCTTCTTCACTCTTTGTTTGTGTCGTCGACATCACCCTACGTGACATCATTGCTTCTGTCTCCGGTAACAATGTTCTCATGCGCAATGCCCTCCAAGCTCTTGATGGCACCATTTCCCCTGCCTTCCGTTCTTGTCTTCCGACTGGCAGGTCGATGGTGGCCTCCTTACTTATCATAACCGCGTCTATATCCAGGATTCTGGTTCTCTTCGTCGCGACATTGTCACGCGTTCTCATGACCATCCTTCTGCGGGCCACCCTGGTTATCTCAAGACCCGCCAACTCATTGCTGCCAAATATTGGTGGCCTGGTCTTGCGCAATTCATCTGGAAATACATTGAAGGTTTTGCCAGCAATGCAAGGCAAACACCCATCTGACCGTTCCCCCCCTCACCCCAATCAAGTCCACCACCTCCCGCTCCTTCCAACAGATCTCTTGCGATCTTATCACTGATTTCCCATCTTCCTCCGGATTCAATTTCTTATTGGTCGTGGTCGACCACGGGCTTACAAAGGGGGTGATTCTCTGTCCTACCAAGAAAACCATCACTGCCGAAGGGATAGCAACCCTGTTCTTTCACAAAGTCTACAAATGCTTTGGACTATATGACAAGATCATCTCTGACCGAGGCCCACAATTCGCATCTTCCTTTGCTAGAGAACTCGGAAAGGTCCTCGGATACAACCTCTCCCTCTCCACCACTTATCACCCTCAAATGGACGGAGAAACTGAACATGTCAACCAAGAAGTCGAGACTTATCTTCGGATTCTTTGTGGAGATAACCCCACCACATGGTCTGATCTGATCACCCAAGCAGAATTCGCTCACAATCATCGCTCCCATTCTGTAACTAGAAAGTCCCCCTTCTTCCTCATGATGGGATTCGAACCCCGTCCCCTTCCCACTGTTATCGCTGAAACCAATCTCCCAGCTATTGAATCTCAACTCAAAACCCTCTCAGCAGCTCGAGATGAAGCCCTCACTGCACATGAACTTGCTCGACAGGTCATGTCTGCCAGAAATGGTAGAGGATTTGTTCCATTCTCAAAGGGAGACAAAGTCTGGCTCAAAGCCAAGAACCTGAAATGAAACCTCACCTCCAGAAAGTTTGCCCTGAAACGAGAAGGACCTTTTACCATCACTCAGGTCCTATCTCCCATCACCTATCAACTACACCTCCCTAAAACCTGGAGCATTCACAACATGTTTCACGCCTCCCTCCCATCACCCTATTGTGAAAACCCCGTACACGGCCCGAACTTCCCTGCTCCACCACCTGATCTTATCGAGGGCGAAGAGGAATTTGAAATACTTCGGATAATATGTCACAGAGGTCCCCTTAACAACTGCATGTATCTGATGCAATGGAAAGGATATATGGCTGAAGAAGATACCTGGATCCCAGAATGAGAATTAAAACACGCCAAAACAACCCTCCTAGCATATAAGAAATTTCATCCCATCACTTTTCCTTCAAAAACTCTCTCATCTTAGAAACCCTATACTGTCCACTCCTACTACAATGTCCAGCTATGTCCCTTCCGACACAATTTCTTCCGTATCTTCCATTTCTCTTTCACCCCCTCCTTCATCGCGTAGTTCTCCCTCTCCTACCGGTCCTTTGGCTCGAGGTTGTCTCCCTAGCCCTCTTAGTGGAAAACCTTCCTCTCTCCTAAACCCCAGAATGTAAACTCCCCTGACAACGAAACAACTGTTCCCTGGCGCATTGACTCTCCTCCTCTCCCAGTCCATTCTAACATCTACCACATACAAGTGGTCGACGTCTCTCTCTACTACGCCAATAAGCTGAGGACTGATGATGCTTCTCCAGAAGACTTGCGAAGGTTCCGTACTTATTTACAAGACGCTCGCTATACCAGGGATATCTATGCCCATGCCGACGTTGACTCCCCCCTTCACTCGTTATACAATGCCTTCGCTCACACCTCCTGCCTCAGAGGTATTGCAGCCAACTTGCAAAATTTGTCTGACTCGCATGCCACATTCCTTTCCTCTCAGATCATCACGGCCCAGAGAGCTATCGATGAACACCTCCTCTCTGCTATGCACCAGCTCAGAATGACAGAGTTTGTCACTGATCTTGATCGCTTTCTGGCTGAAATGACTATATATGTTACAGCTGGCCCGGGTAGGGTTGGGTGTAGACTTGGAGGGTAGTGAAGACTAGGGACGAAGTGGAAGTCGAGCAGGCGTAACGTCTGGCGAGACTCTAAGACTAAGGTGAAGAGACACACCCAAGAGGGCAGAGAATCTGAGGGACGAAGGGATGAAGGACTCGAGGGTTTTGCAGGAGACTCAGATTGTATTCCAAGTAGCTCTAGCTTAGGGAACTGTGATACCGGGAGACGAGCCTTAAGTACTACAGGATGGAAGGCAATGGAATCACATGGAAAAGAGGAGTCATCCGCAGCGTGGATCGAGTCAGAAGCTGCGGAGGTCTAGATGTACAGTAAGCAATGACAGAAGGATGATGAAGTAATGACATCATTGATAGGGAAAGATAGGAACAGAGATAGGAAAATGTCGGAACAATGATAGGAAGGAATAGGAATGAAGATAGGAGAGTTGCGGATTGTCAGTGATATGAAGGGAGTGAAATTGCTTGAGATCTATGATACAACTTTGTGAATACAAGGTAAAGGTGATAAGCGAAAGGAAAAGAGAGAGAAAAGAGATACATGGTGAGCCTAGGAGACAATTGTAATATTACCCCCCTTGTAGCCTTGGAGTCACTGACCCAAGCTTTAGTAGTCTTGTCCTGTTCAATTGTGTTCCCCCGAGGTATTAGCGTCAGCCGCTCTGTCATAAGTGTCCTCGTAATCGTAATCATATCCTGGGGATGGAGGACGATCATTGAGGGTAGGATAAGAAGGAGGAGGGTGAGCACGACAAGAAGAGGTAGATCCTCGAGGGGGGCAACAAGGTCTGGCGCGACCTCGACCAGAGCGAGCGGACCGATAGGAGGAGCGAGAAGAGGTGGAGGACAAGGAGGACGCGGAAGGGGAGGGCTGTGGAGCCCGACGTTGAAGAGGGCAAATCTCTTGAGAGTGTCCTGGTACGACCTTGAGACAGACAGGACAGGTATAATGTGGGCAGTCAATACGAATGTGACTGAGGCGCTGGCAAGTGAAGCATGCCTTTGGGTATAGTCTGTGGTTGCGATTAACAGGGAGGTCAAGTTCTTTAGCAAGTCGGGCTTCCACTGAGTTCATAGCAGCGTCTTCTGCTCATGTCAAAGGGAGAGAGGATGCGGATGGGGTAGAGGTAGCGGAAGGAGGAGGAGAGCGATAAGCGGAGTCCATGTACTCCAAATGTTCTTCTTCATCATCGTGTACTGACACCAAGTCATGAACAGCATTGATGGCTTCAACTGCTGTTTCAATCTCCTTATCATTCAGGGGGGGGGGGAAGGAGAAGGAAGCATAGGAGGGTGTATCCCAATGGGGATGGGAAGAATCGCTTGGGGACTAACTGCCTCTATCTCGGCGGGGATGTGAACATGAAGGAGGGGGTGAGGAAGGCCCGGGGGAGAGGAAGGAGTCATGGGGATGGTGAGAAGGGTGGAGTATATGGTTATCTCAGCCAGAAAGCGATCTAGATTGGTGACAAACTCGGTCATCCTGAGCTGATGCATGGCTGAAAGAAGGTGTTCGTCTATGGCTCTGTGTGCTGCGACGATTTGGGAGGAAAGGAAGGCGGCATGTGAGTCTGAAGAGTTCCACATATTGGAGGCGATACCTCCAAGACGAGAGGCATGAGCGAAAGTGTTGTATAGGGAATGAAAAGGAGAGTTGACGTCAGCATGGGCATAGATATCCCTGGTATAACGAGCATCCTGTAAGTAGGTGCGAAGTCTACGCAGGTCTTCTGGAGAGGTGTCATCAGTCCTTAGCTTGCTGGTGTAGAGAGGGACGTCGACTGCCTGTACATGATAGACATTCGATCTAGCAGGGAGGGGAGGGGAGTCAATGCGCCATGGGATGGCGATTTCGTTGTCGGAGTCGTTTACATTTTGGGGAGTGGGAGAAAGGAGAGGAGAAACAAGATCGTCCGGGCCCAGAGGTATTCCACTAAGAGGACTAGGGAGACGACCTCGAGCCAAAGGACTGGTAGAAGAGGAAGAACTACACGATGAAGATCGGTGATAAGATCGCAAGAGATTTGTTGGAAGGGGCGGGAGCAGGTTGACTTGATTGGGGTGAGAGGGGGCATGGTGGGGTGGGTATTAGCCTTGCACTGCTGGCATAGGGAGCAACCTTCAACGTATTTTTGGACAAATTGGGCGAGACCAGGCCACCAGTAATCTGTGGCAATGAGTTGGTGGGTTTTAAGATAACCAGGGTGGCCTGCCGAAGGATGGTCATGAGAGCGAGCAACGATGTCGCGACGAAGAGAGTCTGAATCAGTGATATAGACACAGTTCTGATAGGTGAGAAGACCGCCATCAACCTGCCAGTCGGAGAGACGGGAGCGGAAAGCAGGGGGAATGGTGCCATCAAGGGCTTGGAGGACATTGCAGATGAGAACATTGTTGCCAGAGGCAGAGGCAATGATATCCTGTAGGGTGGTGTCGAGAACACAGACGAAGAGGGAATGGGGAAGGAGGGTGACATCTTCGTTGTCCGGGGAAAGGGAGATTTTATCCGGCCGACGAGAGAGAGCATCTGGGCCTGCAAGTGCAGTGCTGGAGACATGAGTGATTTTAAGATCAAAGTCATTGAGATCTAGGAGCCAATGGGCTTGACGGCAGTTCAGGTGTTGAGGGGTATGGAAGAAAGTGAGATTCTTGTGATCGGTGAAAACCTGGACTGGGAAAGGGGAGCCTCGAAGATATTGGCGCCAAGCTTTGAGGGCACGGATAA
>JBBPPX010000480.1:0-15753 GCA_038092235.1 Leccinum boreale | reverse complement strand
GGCAAATGTCAGCAAGGTGAGAGTAAATGTGGACTGAACGCACTGGAGTTTTCCTCTCGTGCGCGAAGAGATTGGATGGTGTGACTGAGGCTTTCTTTTTCCTCGTTGGCCATAGCAAGCTGTTCACGGAGTTCTTGAGCAGATGTATCTAGATCTGCTACAGTCTCGTCTGATCGATTCTCTGCGCATCAACAGGCGACCGTCAACCAGGTGTGAATGAACACAGAGAAAACGCACTTGTGCTATCATGCTGTGTGCCTTCGGCGGATGAAGGAAGCTGGTCACGAGGTCGTTGAATTGTTTGCTCGAGATTTGCAATGCTCGTTGCTGACGGAAGTGAATAATAGCACGAGGCAGTCAGCTGGTTAATAAACACACCTTGACCTGCATTCCGAACAAGGAGGGACTCCACCGTGTCTCGGAGATCAACGTTTTCCGTGCTTGAGCGGCGGGGTTCTGGCACCAAGAGAATCTGTTTGAGTCAAAAATGAAGTGAGTAACGATATCTGATAGCAGTTGTAAAACTCACGTTGTCGCGGGAGTGCGAGGGAAGGATGTTCAAAAGATGTCGAAGGATGATTTTATTCTCTGGAGCGACCGCGATGTCGTAGTTTGCTGAGATGGCCATGGGGGCGACATCAATGGAGCTAGGTGTTGTGAATATCGCAAGCTGTTGGTGGGTTGTAGTGTCCCAGAGTGAACACGACGAACGTCTGGAGATTGCGATGCACCTGTCATTGGGTGTCCATGTGATAGAACCTGCGCCAACTATGTCCAGGAACCATTTTGAGAGTGTTGTCCAGGTGGACGTGTTCAGACAGTGGATGTGGCTTCCGTCAGACAAGACGAGAAGTTGCTTGCCATCACTCGTCCAGGCGAGGGTTCCGTTCAATCCGCTGATTACATAAATTGGAAATTGGACAAGGAGTCGGCCGTCGCGACTGTCGTAGACACGAACAGACTTGCGTTCATACGTCGCAGTCGCGATAAATCGACCGTCGGGCGAGAACTTGACCGCGGTTACGGGATTGTCGTGTTCGAATGGGCCAAGCAGTAGCTGGCCAGCTGAAAGTGACCAGACAGTGAGGATGTTGACAATCGATCCGGTTGCGATTCTTGTCGAGTCCGGTGAAATGTCCACCGCAATCACATACTTGCTGTCTGTTTGGAAGTCGGTTACCTTTTCGTGATCTGTCGCGTTCCACACCGTCGCTCGACCATCTTCTGTCCCAGCCACGATCCACTCTCCGTCCCGTGAAACTGCAAGGTCCCAAACAGTACTTCCAGTGTCCATTGGCTTGCCCACTTCCTTGCCATCCGCAACTCTCCATCGTCGAATCTTTTCTGCTTCTCCGGCGCTTACGACGTACTTCCCGTCGGGGAGAAACTTGACGGACCTTGTCATATCATGAACATCAATCTCGATCTGGTTTGCATCGACGATATTGGAAGCAAAGTTATTTTCACTTTGTTCCTGAGGTCCCAGCAGTGCATTTTCGGTGGTCTTGGGTTCATCGTCTTTGCTCGCCGATGCACCCATCTGCTGTCCCCTGTCGAAGGGAGCTGGGCTGTCTACCCTACTCGTTCCTTTTTCTCTTGTCAGTTCCCCAGTGCACCAATGATCTTGCCTGTGTATGTACTACTCACTGTCCCTCTTCTTCAGGCGCAACTTGGAAAACATACTTGGTGGGCTGGGTTTGGGCATGGTGCAAGGAGAATTGCGCCATCATCTGTGTCACCCACGCATTAACCCCGTGCCCCGGGCGCTTGCTTTCGACGACATCTAGTCGATTGTACTCACTATCGCACTACTTTTCGACGAAGCATTGCAAGCCCATTCATTGGTCACCGACTTTCCAAATGATCTGTTTCTCAAATTTCCAGCATTGTTTTCTCTGCTACTCGTTTCATACCATGACATGCCTCGGCGCCGCCATTTCACTGCGCTTATCCGGCACTATCGTCTTATCGCACATCGACAGCAAATTGATAACCTGAGTAGGCTGTGCACCCGAGAAATCAACGGACATATACCGTCCAACCCTCGAATACCCCATCCTGAGGTCCATCCGATTTTAGCGGGACATAAAAGGGTGCCGCAGTCAATCTCCAGGACAACAAGGTATCCTACATCGCCTCCCAACGATCAAGTACTTCAGCATCTTTTTGACCAATTCCCCTCATGTGCGGGAAATGAATCGGTGAGCTTCGGTCATAGTGCGTTGTCTGTGTGCGAAGAGGGACACTCGGGTGGTCATGCTCGTCCGTCGGTACACCCCTCTCCGAGGATCAGGGTTGGGCCATCAGGCAAGCGATGTACAATACGAGTATGGGCAGGTAAGGGAGGAGTGGGTAGTGGTCTTGAGTCTGCGAGAGCTCTTGTCAGGGGGCTGTTGCTATCCCGACCGCTGCCCATCCGACTCCGTTTAGGGTTCAGCTATCAATCTTAAGGCCTATCGAGGGAGTTGGCCAGACTCGCAGAGGTGACTACGGTGATACGTGGCGCGACCCCGGATAGATTGGTTGCATAGAGGTGCACGGGAGGAGGGAGGCTTCCTGCTCGAAAGAGAGAATGACAGGGGGGGAGTCTCACAGGTGGTGCGGGCACGCGAGGCCTTTTCAGGCACTCTGCACTTTTGCGTCCCCATGTTGGCGGTGCACCGTCCAACCAATGTATTTTTGGGATCCTACTCCCTCGTCCAAATGTGCCCCTCCCCAACATGCCTGCTCGGGAGAGGCAAAATGGAACCGCAGGTATATGGTGTTGCACGGCTTAATGAAGCAAAGTGGACTCGAAAGGATAACACAGAAGCGCCGAGCGAGGAAGAGAGCGAGGACGCAAACGATCTCAGATGATCGATCGGTGTCGGCTGAGGCCCGAAGCAGCAGTGGAGAAAGGTGAAGGGGGTTTCTGTGTATTGGCAAGAATAGTCGAAGGGATGTGAGATATTGCACGAAATGTGACCGGGATGGGGTGGAACAGGAAGGCAGGGGGAAGAAAAGGAAAAAAAAAGCAACCACAAATCCATGCAATCTGGAGAGTGCAACGGAAAGGCTGATGAGGCTGATCACGCAAGATCTATAAGAATCATGGCAGAGGACGGAAGAAAGCATATAACCCTGCCTCCGGTCCTCCGAGTCGAGAATTATCTCGCAGCGCTTGCTTATTTCCACTCCACTTTTGACTCCTTGTCTCGCGATGGACTACAAATTGGGGAACATAAATGGAAAGGCCAATGCGCGAAATTTTTGCAATCGCATTCAGCGTCTCCTTCTTTTCCCATTTCGTCCTTCATACAGTGAAGCTCCCGTGCTCCTTGAATGAGTCGGCCTTTTCGACTATCGCCTCATACGAGTCGCAGCCTCTGCCATTCTCGAACGCCGTTTTGTGTTGCTCGAAATGAGAGGCGTGTTTCCTGTCAAACATGTAGAATTAGCCTCAGTCAAGGAACAAAGTATGATGTACGTACTCCGGCCCGACGATCGTGATGGGGATCACGAAGGCAGCGACTCCAATAAAGATACCCTGGACCTTGGTGTACCCAGGCACAGCAGTGAGCACGCCGTCTTTCATCCCATACGTCTGCAAGTTCTTTCCACCAACTAATTGGGAGAAGCACACTCGTCAGACGAAAACACACGATACTAAGAGTGACAAGTATGCACCGGCTTCGATTCGAATGGAAGCAGCCGAGATCATATCTGTAGGTGAATCGTCGTAAGTTCGCATTCATACCACCATTATCGCCATAGCAAGATTAGATGACACGCACGTTCCTAAGCTGATAGGCGAAACCAGAGAACGTTGCCCTAAATGTCGGAGGAGACATCTCCGCTAATTGGATAGGAATCTAGACACCCCACTTGAGTCAGGCAGGAACACGGGTTGTGTGATAAAAGGTAGCGTACGACGCCCCATGCACCCTGGATTCCGAACTGTATGTAGACTGCGCCGGTTGCGAGCGCTGAAAACGATTTGGGGAGAATCCAGAGCGGGACGAATGCTGGCAATCAACATCGTGGATGAATAGTAGTGCCAATTCAATTGGTACGTACCGCCGACAAGCGTGAATGGAGACGCTGTGAGTGATTCGGAAGGCTCGTCAACAATAGCTGGCAACGAAATACGCGTGCACGCAACGTACATCATAGGAAGCCGGCGTCCCAAGTACTGGCTCGTATCTCCACCAATGATGTCATCCCTTTAAATTCGAAAAGAATGGATCAGGCGATCTTTTCCAACACGCACATGACCACAGACACTCACGCGATTCCTCCCTCTCACCTGGGAACCATGAGACAAGAAGTTGAATGTGGGTCATGCCCACATCGGGGCATTCGCACAAGTGGAGTTGTAGGGGGGCCTCCAGCTTAGGCACATTGTCCTCCATACAGTGCTCGCACTCCGCAATAGGACATTAATTGACTCAAAAAAAAAAAAGAAAGAAAGAAGTTGAATCCTACGATGAGATGATACACATCATCACTGAATAGATGCGCGACCACCAAATGACGCACCAGCCATGAGCAGAACGGCATATATTGACTCTTGAGCATCTTCTTCGTTTCCTTCAAGAATATTTTGATCTCCTTAGCACGCAAGAACACGGCAGATTCGAGCAGGAGGGCACACAGAACGGCGGCAGTGAAGAGCAAGAACGAGATTAATGAGGAACGATCGATCAGTACATTTCAAATTCCGACAGGTTTGCTGAGTTCTAATATTGCTCAGGTATATAATGACCCGACTCCCCAGCACTTGTATCTGCGAGCTATTGGTAACAGGGCGTCTAAGCGCCCACGTCACCAATTCCCTTGCATTTGATATCACAACCAACTCTAACTGAATCAGTTACAGTAGCGCATCTCCATTCTGTGGTACGCCAATTGATAGGTAGGTTGATCTGTTCGGACTCGGAGTCGACGGGGTAACGTTTGCAAGTTGCCGAACAAGCTTTCATCAAGATAAAAGCAACATCGATATCACTATCATGGTGAGACCCAACGCCGACGCCAACTTGAATGTGAACTACGGGTCAACAAGGTAAGTGTGTGCTAGACGGACGGTTTTTCGGACGATTAAAATTGATTCTCACAGTTCCCCTCCGCCACCGTATGACCCCTCGAGCGGACTGCCTCATCGCAATCAGTCATCCTATCCACACTTGTGAGCATCCGTTGTTGCTTTCTCATCCGCTTTCTCTAACGCATTCCTTCGCGAGAAAGCAAACCACTTGGAATTCTCAAAAGACTGACTCAGTGGACGAAGAGCCGCTCCTTCCTCGTGCTCCTGACAGTCCTCGCCACCATCGGCCTCTGTATGCACGCGATGCCGGTGACGTACTGCGACAGTCCTCTCGACCGTGGTGTACGTCAGCGCATCCGCGAGCGATGGAATGAGGAGCTGCTCGAACACCAGCGGCAGGTCGACAAGCGGGAGTTTCTCATGTCCCAGTGGAAGTCGGAGGACGAGCGACATGCAGAGCTGGTTCACGAATGGGAGTATGAGCGCGTGCAGCACGACTCGGAGGACGAGCGACATGCAGAGCTGGTTCGCGGATGGGAGCATGAGCGCGTGCAGCACGAGTCGGAGTTGGAAGAGCGCGTGCATCGCGAGGAGGAAGAGAACAAGCAGAGACAGGCAGTGCGACGTCGCGAATGGGAGTATGAGCGCGTGCAGCACGAGTCGGAGCTGGAAGAGCGCGTGCATCGCGAGGAGGAAGAGAACAAGCAGAGACAGGCAGTGCGACGTCGCGAATGGATGTATGAGCGGATTAAACATGAATCAGAACTGAAGGAGCGCGCGCGGCGCGAGGACGAGGAACGCAAGCAGCTTGATTTGTTTTGGGGCCACTTGGAGGCACATCAATGCAAGACTTACGGTGCCAGAGAATACACCGCAGCCCTCGTGAATCTTCCCGCAGAATGGAATTGGGTTCGTGGCGTCGAGGCCTGCAAGGTTACACCACTTGAAATCCATGGGATCAAAATAATGCCAAAGAGTTGTGAACACAGGGTACGTGCTGGTTGTTGTTGGTAGATTCTGGGTTGATTTACGAGTTTTCAGGGAAGTGGTGTTGTCATTGGCGTGTGGGAGGTTGATCAGTTCGAACCGGATTGCAAGCCTTTGTGGACCTCGTACAAGGACAAGGAAAGCATCTCTTCGCTCGCTAAATCAGTGTCATAGCAGGATGCTGACGATTAAGACAGGGTTGTACAGCAAATGGATCTGGAATGAAGGTATAGCCCATCTGTCTTTTTTTCTTTGCTTTTCATGAAACATCCTACGACCAGCACATTGAACAATATTTGGAGAACATTCCAAGTGGAGGTGATTGGCGGGAATTCTGTGCCACGACGCCAACACGCTTCGATGGAATGGAATTCATAGGTGCTCATTGGTGCACTCCAGCCGTAGGTGTAATCTAGCAAACGTTTGACCTCACTCACGATTTGGGCGTGCTTGCAGAACAACGGAGTCTGGGGTTGGTGGATGATCGATGAGGCTAACTGCTGAAAGGGATGTATGATCTGCGTTCTCCTGGCTCGACCAACAGCCTTTTTTCATGTACGATGCTAACCTTGTATACTAAAATGCTTTCTTGTTTGAATTTGGCGCTTTCGGTCCTATAGATACTGTTTAAATGATTGACGATGTAAGTCGGGTATCTATAAGTTCAGCATTGGAAAATGGACTATGCTTTCCGTAGGTGGCTGGCTGCCGACAACTTGAACGACCAACCGTTCGATGTTTGAGTTTGTGCTCGAGAGCGCAAGATATGTGTATCTGCACGCGCAAATTTGGAACCTACTAGAGCATTGTCGGGTTCGGAAGTTGGGTGGACCGTTGACACCTTGATAGTCATTCCTCAGTGTGTCGGGCTTGTGATGCGTGTGTACTTAGTATGGTCCGTTCGCAGTGCGTCCGCCTGCACTGAGTATATTGCACAGCAAGCATGACTCGGCATTGATACGGTACGGCCATATGTTTCGAATTACGACTGGTGAGCTGAGTCTCAATAATTTGACTCGCCTTGAATCCATTCCCACTGCCATCAGACTTCCGAGGTTGATATGCATCCAGAGCAAGATCCAGACCGTGATCCCCACATTTAGGTAATTTAGGTGAAACTTACACGGGGGCACCCGAGCACCTTCTTGTACACGTTGTGTCCCCGTTTTTTTCAAACCTCTGTCACAACTTTCACTTGTCGGTCGTCTTCCTCCCCGCGCCCCCTATCATACAAGCAATACTCATCGACCACGTACCATCATTTCATTCCGTCGGCCATCGTCTACGGAAACCTCTTTCCTCACTTTTTTTTTCAACGCATTTCGCCGACAAGTAGGTAAGTGATTCATTCACCAAAGGGAAAACCAACGCCCAAGTTTTTGTGATAAGATCGGTATCCGTATCACTGCTGTAATGGTTGCACACTACGGGTCGACCGGGTAAGTGAGGCGGTCGTATCTGTTTTGAACTATCCATTCAATGCAGGACTGAGCACAGTTTGGAGCCGCCCCCGCCTACGAGGGGGCTACCTCATCAGAACGACGGATCTCCAGTGGATCAGTCGAGGCCACTGTTGTAAGCACACCCGTCTCTCACTTGCCTAAAGCTCATCCGTCTTCTTTGACGCCAAAAAGCGGGCGAATTCCAGAAAAAATGATAGCGTGGACGAAGAGCCGCGTTTTTGTTGTCATTGTGATGCTCATCGTCACTACGGGCTTCTTCATGTACGCGATGCCAGCGGGGTACTGTAACAGTCCTCTCGACCCTCGCGTGCGTGAACACGTCCGCGAAGAGTGGAGCAAAGAGCTGCTCGAACACCAGAGACAGGAGGCTCAGCGGGAGTCGCGATGGGCCCGAGAAGATGAGCAACACGCGGCGCAGCTGCACGAATGGGAGCAAGAGCGCGCTCAGCATAAGCTAGATCTGGAAGAGCGTGCGCGGCGCGAGGAAGAGGAGCACTGGCGGCTGAACTTGTATTGGGGCCGTGTGGAAGCGCACCAGTGCAAGAGTTACGGAAAAAGGGAGTATACTGCAGTTCTTATGAATTTGCCGACCGATTGGGGACAGCCTCGCGTTATTGATGCATGCAGGGTTACGCCTCTTGAAGTTCACGGGATAAGGCTGGTTCCAAAGAGTTGTGAGGACAAGGTAAGTGGTAGTAACCGTTGGAGGATTCGGGGATGATTAACAGCTTCTTAGGGTAACGGCGTTGTCGCCGGTCAATGGGAGATTGATCAGTTCGAGCCGGATTGTAAGCCTATGTGGATCTGGTACAAGGACAAGGAAAGCATCACCCTTCTGCACCAAATCATCTAATATCAGGATGCTGACGACTACCCCAGGGTTGTACAGCGAAAGGATCCGGAAAGAGGGTAAGGTCCATCTATCAGATTTCTTTGGTTATTGAAACATCCTACGACCAGCTCATTGAACAATACTTGGAGAACGTTCCAAGGGGAGGTGATTGGCGGGAATTCTGTACTACGACGCCAGCACGTTTCGATGGAATGGAGTTTACAGGCGCTCAGAAGTGCATTCCAACCGTAGGTGTAACCCAACACGCCCTTTCCATTGCTCACTATTCCGGGATAGTTGCAGAACAACGGAGCCTGGGGTTACTGGGAGGTCGACGACACTGACTGCTAAAAGGGTATATACACACTCACGAACTGAACACCATGCAAACATTGTTTCTCGTATAAGGACTGACCTTGTTTTCTAAGATTCTCTCTTGTTCCAATTTGACTGTGTTGATTCTATGACAGACGTTTATTATCCAACGCCGGTTCAGACGCAAAACTTTGCGCGGAAACTCGGGGTGTTGCGAGTGTCACGGAGCGAAGCGTAACCAGCGGGCATTACTATAAGTGCTGACAACGATCGGCCTTATCTAGAGGTGCCTTCTTAATTCATAAGGGTTGCAGGAACGCCTGCAATGCGTGTGATGGGAATGTTTCTTTGTTCAAGGCCACGACAGAACGCTCATCTGCACGCAATGAAAAGCGATCACTACGACCCGAGGGTAACGGATGGCTTCTCATTGGTCGGCTTTCTCTATGGGAAGATCGGTTGTCGTGATCTCACCAGGGTACTGGAGGCTGCTTGAAACGTACGGCAGTTCTGGAAGCACCTCGCCTCATAAAGTGGAGGGAGTCCCTGACTCCACGAACACGCACCCACCTCATTGTAATGCCGTTGTATCCTGGCTGTTTCTTCTATATATTATCTGCACCGTTACTCGCTGGCAACCCGTTTTTATGGAGTGTATCGTCTCCCTCTGATACCTGATACTCATAGAGCGTCGCAGTCTTATTCATTATAATCCACTAGAGTCATCTTCAATTCTGGGCTTCACATCGTGAGCGCACTGATCCAATTATTCAAGCTGAACTACCTTTTCATCCTGACGTTACCCAAGTGGTTAGATTGCATCCAACGCTCTCTTAGATTTTTCGGTAATATCGACATCCATATCAGTGCAGTAATGGTGAGATTCGGTCTGAACGGGTCAAACTACGGTTCGACTGGGTAAGTGAAGGCCACCGTACTTACATCGACTTTGAACGACTCAGCGTGTCCATTACCATTATCCATTGCAGGACGGAGCAAAGACCGGAGCCACCACTACCGCCATTGCCGCAAGCCTCAACCTCAACTCCATCACCCCCCGGAGGCTGGCCTTTTGGTTTCAAGTTCTCCGGGAGCGAACTACCTCACCCAAACGGTGACAGGGAGTCCGAGCCTACTCGGAGTCGGTCGACGTCATCGCTGGTGTAAGCGGCACGCTTTCTGTTTTCCTGTCATGTCTTCGGAATCTGACTATATTTTTCAAAAAAGGTGGATGGCTTGGAAGTACAGACACCTGTTTTTCCCACTCCTGACGCTCTTCACGGTCTTCGCAGGCTACTTTCGAGTCATCCCAGGGATGCCGTTGGAGTGGGACTGCGGCGAGCCCTTCGACGTCTCCAACTGCACGCTTAAATGGGGCCAGGAGCCGTCGTCCGAGCACCAGCCCACTAAACCCGAGGTTGCTTCGTTACGGTCACAGTGGGAGGTCATCCACTTGAGATCGCGATGGCACTGGGAGGACGACGAACATGAGGCGCTGCTTCGCGAGTGGGAGCAGCCTGACACGTGGCTCAACGGTGATTTGTTTTGGGGACATGTGGAGGCGCATCCATGCAACATTCTGCACGGAACCAGGGAGTACACCGCCGTTCTCATGAATCTCCCGACTGAGTGGGAAAGGTTTCATGGCCTGCCGGTGGAGGCGTGCGAGGTCACGCCTCTCGAAATCCACGGGGCTAAGCTTATGCCAAAGAGTTGTGATGACAGGGTAAGGAATACTCGTACCAGTCGTTGGAAGATGGAGAGATAATTAATAACTCTTTTTAGGGTGATGGCGTCGTGATTGGTCTATGGGAGATCGATCAGTTCGAAACCGACTGCAAGATTTAGTACCGGGAGTTTGACGATGTCTGACCCGGAGCGCTGATCTGCAAGTGTTGCCAGATATATATAGCTTATACGTCTCATTTCCCGATCAATGTACAAACAGTCACCATTGTTATTCCTTGCTCAACGTTCAAAGCTGGCCTTGACTGGGCACAAATTCATTGTTCGCTTTGGGCCTATCGGAAGTTGCGGAAAGAGTTCTCGATGACAGTCATTGGCTGAGCTTCAAAGGGGGCCGGGCAAGAACTCTGCTACGCCAAGTCTGTCGTAGTGATAAGTTCGCACTCTAACCGCATCAACTGACAGTCGGAGTATCAAAAGAGAGATGTTTAGACTCCGATCTGTGGCATTGCAAAGTTCACATTTTTTTCGTGGACGGATTTGCTTTCTTGGGCAGGTCACAGGCAAGCGTCCCGTTCATCGAAGGGCTGTACTTGATCACTGACACTAGGATTGACATCAAGGTCACCTTCAATCATGGTGAGATTTGGCACGAATGCAAACTACGGGTCGACCACTGGGTAAGCATGCGCTCCGGTATCTTTTATCTGCAGAGTCCATTCATGATGACAGGTCCGCCCCACCGCCATACGCTGGATTTACCACCCCCAGCGGGCCACTACCTCATTTTGATGATGATTCTTCACTTATTGATTCATGGAGGTCACCGTCGTAAGCCCGTGTTGGTTCCATCTTTCCCCGAGACTTTTTTCAAAAAAAGTGAACTGCTCAGGGTCTTCAGGAGAACGGCGCGGATGACGATGAAAAGCCGCACCTTCGCCGTCCTCCTGACGCTCGTCCTCTCTGTGGGCCTCTGCCTGTACAATTTGCCCGTAACGTATTGCAACGACCCACTCGACCCCAACGCGCGCGAGCGCGCCCGCGAAGAATGGAGGAACGAACTGCTCGAGCATCAGAGGCAGGTGGCAGAACGAGAAATTGACAAGTCGCGATGGAACTGGGATGTCGAGAAACACGCGGCGCTGCTCCGCGAATGGGAACATGAACGCGCTCAGCATGAATTGGAGCTAACAGAGCGCACACGTCGTGAAGAGGAAGAACGGGCGCGGCTCAATCTGTTTTGGGGCCGCGTGGAGGCGCATCAGTGCAAGACTTACGGAACTAGGGAGTACACCGCTGTCCTTGTGAATGCTCCGACCGAATGGAGAAGTAGCCAGCTTGTTGAGGCATGCAGAGCTACGCCTCTCGAAATCCATGGAATCAGATTGACGCCAAAGAGTTGTCAACTCACGGTATGAGGTGATCATTGAGAGACGGATGGATGGTTAATGAGTTGTTAGCGAAGCGGTGCTGTGACTGGTGCATGGGAAATCGATCAGTTTGAACCAGATTGCAAGACTTTCTGGAGCTGGCCCAAGGACAAGGAAAGTCCCATCCGCCACATCAACTCATCTATGCCAGGACACTGACGATTACTATAGGGTTGTACATCAACTGGATCGGGAAGGAGGGTAAGACCAATTATCATGCCTTTTTTATCTCTCTTTGAGATGTCGTGCCATTAGCGTATCGAGCACTGGTTGGACAACCTTCAAGATGGAGCAGACTGGCGGGAATTTTGTGCTACCACGCCAGCGCGTTTCCACGGATTGGAATTTTCAGGCGCTCAAGAGTGCACTGCAGCTGTAGGTGTAAACCAGCACATTTTTGGACCTAACTTATGGTTCGGCCACACTTACAGAACAAGGGAGCCTATGGCTACTGGGAGATCAATGATATCAACTGCTGAAAGGGCAAAGGCACATGTGCATTACCCATTGCTTTCACGTTCTAACCAACCTGCAAACGTTTCTCTTGTACAACAAGTGTTGGTCTTGTACATCATATTGTGTAAGTAAAAGATGCTGTTTCGTTGGAAATCGATTAGCTGTGCTCTTTCTGGTGATTGCCTGCGACCCGCGAATTGGACTCCAATACGCTGATGTTTGAAACGTTCACTTGGGCGCAAGGTCACCACGGGTTTTCAAGTCCGCACCTCCAGCGACCGCGGTAGGGCGTCTACATACGTGAGTTTTTGCCCCAAGGATGATCATTGGAGTGACTCGTAAGTAAGTCTCCTTTGGACAATCAGACTACCCTGCGCGGATGGTACAAGAATGGCAGCTGGTCCACATCAAGCGTCAGCGCAGGAATGCCTTCGACGATATCCGTCTACCAATCCTCATCGTTGCTCGACAAGAGCCACGGATCGAGCTAGTTGGTCACAGAAGTCCGTCTATAAGTGTTTTCTCTTCACGCATATGTCCTTCAGGTATGTCCTTCACATCTTCCACAACAACGATTCCATCCCTGAGTTTGAGACATTTCGACGTACACAAGGGCAAGCAATAAACGGTGGTGTTCGAACGTCGTCTACGTGGAGTTCACTGACAGGCAATGCCGCAACTAGCGTCCTGACTCTTGAACACATCCCTGTCACAGGCGGCGCATAATTCGGTCACATCTTGCCTCTCGAAGATCCGGGCGCATTGCCCTGAGAGGTGCATCAACACAACTCGACTAACCCGAAGTAGTACACAATTGAACCGGGTCCCGATTAACGGCGCATCAATATCAATACACCCCACATAACAGCAAACGTCATTATTCGCGTGTTCAGATCGAATTGAGCGCTACTAGCGTTCCTTTGTTCCATTTCTTAGAAAATCTGATCCAGGGGCGGTATTAAAAGACGTAAGTAATAATCTCAGGCGATGGCGTGAGGCATGCAACATATCCCTATTGAGAACACCACCTCAGTGACCGATTAGCAGCCGCTAGCGGAAGGAATACGTTATCACAAGCACTTTGGATCTGGTGTAGTGGTTTGTTTGCTTTAGTGGGAGATATAAATGTGGGGCCTTGTGCCATGGCACATCCAACAGTTCCATCTATCTCTTGTCATACCTACATCAAACTAACTCCACCAATCCCTTTGCAATGGCGGTAAGCACGTTGAGAGCGGAGCGTAACCTCGATAACACCTTTTTAGTATTGGAACTTTCCTCCGGGTGGCTGGCCGAGAGCGGCCGCTGACATTGTGAGCGAGCAAGCCGCGGAGAAGCCCATCCAGGAGAGCACCATCAAGGTAAGTTTATCCTCCTATTTCACCCTGGGTTGTTTGACAAGCTGCTTTCGCAGTGGGGCCCGTCGGGAGACTGGGACTATCGTGCCTCCGAGATTGTTGCCGAGCAAGCTTCAGAATGAATCGAGATTAACACCAATAAATTGTGGTGCGTTCGTATGCAAAGTTTGTTGTCCGTGTAATGGTGTATATCGATTGTGAAATCCTGTAACTATGCGTGATTGTGCCTTGGTTGCGGTTGTCGAATCTCCGTGTCGTGAGGAAGTATTGAGGAAATGGTGGACGAAACTATGGCATATCTGAAGTGCATGTGGATTTCAAGGCCTACACACTCGTCTTGGAGCAATACTCCCCATGACCCTGCCATTGAAAGTGTTGTACGCAGACCTAAACTTGAGAGTCTCGAATTTAGATCTGAACAGTGAACGTCCTGCCTGTTGCCAGCGCAGTCTCAATCTCACGACTGACCTTGCCATACCGACGGAAGGTGAACTTCTTATGCTCAAGAACCACCGGGCTCGAGAGCTGGAGACATTGGAAGAGCTGGATTGTCTGCGTCCTGGGCTGTGTCACGATGCTGACGCGCGCGTCGGGCCCGGGTATGGTCGCGTCGACATCGACGGAGGTGCGGAGGCAGATATACGCGAGAAAGTGCGTGTTCACGACAGCGACCTTGCGAATGTGGATACTGTGTGGTGCGTAGTAGTTCTTTCTTGGGCAAAGTGCCCAGGAAGTCGGTGCATGCCTTCGTATGATACCGTCCGCGTGCATGAGGGACTCGACGAGCAGCAGCTTTCGCCGGTATATGTATCCGACCATGCGTTCCACGTTGGCCAACTGCATCAACATCTCATCGGTGTGCTCGATGCGGGACCACGCCCTCACAATGCAATCCGGGAGAGCGTTCCATTCGAATCCTAGACCATAGTATGATTCATCATACGACACGCAAGCTCGAACCCACCGTGAAGGTACGCAGTGCCGATGAGAGACTCTCAACGACGTCTGCTAACATCTTCGCAGACAGTTCCCTGACGCTGCTAAAACAAACTGCTTGGAAGGTGACGAACCTTGAAGCTCCTGTGCTGACTAATATCTCGGGGACCTCCGGAACAGAATGGACCCGGATCTCCGGATTTGAACCAGGCTTGTCCTTAACCCTCGTTCCCCAATCACGCCGGGACAGCCATGTACTAGCGTCGTGGTCCGCTTTGATAGTGAAAACAATAGGCAGAGTCGAGGCGCAACCACTCCATGCGCGCGCCATAGAGACACCAAAACAACCTCCGGGTACAATCTTGCATAGTAAGTCTCCTTTCGACAAGCGGACTACCCTGCGCGGATGGTACAAGAATGGCAGCTGGTCCGCATCAAGCGTCAGCGCAGGAAGGCCTTCGACGATATCCGTCTACCAATCCTCATCGTTGCTCAACAGGAGCCACGTATTGAGCTAGTTGGTCACAGAAGTCTGTCTATAAGTGTTTTCTCTTCACGCATACGTCCTTCATGCATCTACTTCAGGCTTCACATCCTCTTCAAACTCTGGAGGACAGCAGCAACAAGATTCTCATCCCAAAATCTAGGTAAGTTAAGTAAATCGTTTTTTAATAAAATACAGGGGGGGGGGGGGGGTCGGCACAACGATGATTCCATTCCTGCGTTTGAGACATTTCAACGTACCCCAAGGGCAAGGAATAAACGGCGGAATCCTGACGTGTTCGAACGTCCGAATAGTGGAGTTCACTGTCAGACTATACCGCAACTAGCGTCCTGACTCCTGAAACACATACCTGTTGATCACAGGCGGCGCATAATTCAGTCAGCATCTTGCCTGTCGATGATCCGGGCCCATTGCCTGCATTTTATTGACACAACTCGACTAACCCGTAGTATACTAGTACACAATTGAACCGGGTCCCGATCAACGGCGCATCAGTATCAATATGTATGTACATGATTCGGTCTGCGTTTGGTTAGACTCTGACAGGCTCTTTCAACTCATCCGCTTTGAGATCGCTCATGACGTATTGATGTATGTAAAAAGTCATCATTTGCGCTGAGGAAAGTTCAATGGGTGATATGATCCGAGAGACTCTGAACCCCAGGACACAGCCTCGTGAGCCGACTTACGACGTTCCTTCATGATGCCGACAGAGAACAATATTTCTGAACCGAATTCGCAGGAATGTTATCATGGATA
>JBBPPX010000479.1:0-15808 GCA_038092235.1 Leccinum boreale | reverse complement strand
AAACGCTTATAAAGGTAAGTCTTCCGTTCACACATATGCAAAGCGTGTATGTACATGATTATCAGTGCAACTCCGAGAATGGGAGGAACGTGGAACAGGCAAGGTTGCTCACAAGTACCCCACTTCGTTTATCCCTCTAGAATAAGTTACTAAACGTCTACTATCATAGTGGAGTCGAAGCAATGGCAAAAGTGCGCCCAACAGCAGCAGAACTGGCGACCGCCGGTCCAGCGTTGAAACAGAGGTGGGAAACGTTCTTTGAGCCCCGCCCCGATAAAGCCATGTCCATGATCTTGTCATGGGTTGGGTATGTCACAGCATCATCTTTGGGAGTTGATTTATTTTAAGACTGAATGCCTTACACTAGTTGCCCGACTGCACGGGATCAGAAATGCATCACCGGAGCATACTTTCTTGTAAGGGTGCACTTCGATACGGTTACCTCCCGCTGGTTCTTACATTTTGACATTCCAGTTATATCCAGACTCGAACGGCAGTGTACACATTACGTCTGGCGAGGATACAAACGCACCTCTGGACTTTGAGCCTGACTATTGCTCCGCGTACGATTCATTTTGCCTCAGTAATTGATGTGCAATGGACTAATCTGGCTGATCACCAACAGAGCCTGTGATATCGAGCAGCTGGAATTTATGTACAAACTGACACGCGAACTTTATCGGCGCACTCCCGCATTCAGGGGTGAGGTGGCTGCCCGTCATCCCAAGTTTCCACCCGGCAGTGCTGCTGTGTGCAAAGAAACGAGCGGCCCCGTATCGATCAACGCGCCTAATATCGTGTACTCTCCTGAGGATGACAAGGCGATTGCTGAGTATCATAGGGACACATGTGTGTCAGCCCCATCTGACCAAACTCGCTTTCACGTCTGACTGTTTGTCTGCACGGCGCTCTGCAGCGTACGCGAGCTCGCACGCAGTGAGTTACCCAAATTATTCTTTGTTTCTCGGACGCAATTGATGAATGCTGTATTCCAGCTTGGCACCTGTGCCATGAAAGCCCGTGAGCAAGGCGGAGTGGTGGATGCGCGACTGAATGTGCACGGAGTGGAGGGCCTCAAGGTTGCAGGTACGGTGGTGTGTAAGATCATTCCGAACTTGTACTTACGCTTGCCGACCTGGCAGATTTGTCAATCTGCCCGTCCAACATCGGAAACGTACGTCACCCACTTTCACACAAGGTATTGATCTATCTCGAAGTTGTTAACGATTCGTTTTTGTTGTGGTCAGAATGCATACTCCACAGCGTTGTTGATCGGAGAGAAGGCGGCGGTCATCATTGCGGAGGATCTGGGGCTGAAATTACGGGGTGACTAGTAGGCGTGCAAGCCAGCTTGGACAGTTCGGCAAACGCACACGGAAGCACGTCCGAATCTGCGCTCGCAAGTTATCAAAACTTTTGTACCGTTATGCATGACGTTCCTCGAGGATATCAATCTCCCCGCGCATTCAAATTTCGCCGCTCTCCAAAACTCCAGGAGGTACAGCACGTGCGTTTGCAACCTAGACAAGGTCGTGCTTGGGTCGGTATACAATACCGGCTCGTACCCAGTTCCGGCAGTTCCAGTCTGGGTAATAGCGCAGTATCGACGGAAGGTCTGCGTCAGCTAACGAGATCGATCAGATTTGAGCATTGTCCGCCAGGTCGCCTTTTGTGAGCGCGACGGGGTGCAGGGCGGACTGTTTTCGTTTTAAGCTTTCCGACTCATCAACCAACTGCGCGTCCTCAAGGTGGTCTCGCCATTCTTTCCGCCCGTTAGACCGCATGGGGCAACAAGATGCTACCAAACAAATGTCTTCATCTGGCCGCCGGGATGCTTCGTGCTAGCTTTAATTCAACAGCGCACGCCCTCGTCCCGCTCCCAATGCACTCGTGAGCTGGACCTGCCATCGGACGCGTCGCCTGCTAGTGTGCTTGAGCTCTTGTACGCACTCTCACCGTCCCTCTGTCACCTGTTATCGTCTCCCATCACCCCGAGCTCGCGAGCGTGTCGCCTTCCCATCATTGTGCATCTCCCTTGCCCACGTTTTGCACCTGCTTGGTTATCGCCGTTACACCCACAGGATCCCGCCCCCAACGCGCTGGCGAGCACGGACACACTAGTGTAGTCTTGCTTTGTCTGCGTGCACCCGCCACGACTCAGAGGGCGCAATGCGAAGATGTAGAAGTATGTAATCTCATTACTTATACCCATAGTAATCTGAACTGACATCGCACCTTGTGTTTTCAACGTGACTTCCAATTTTGACTCCTGCGCCGCGATATTGAGATGTTTATGTAAAGGATGACTGCGGGCAAGTACTATTTTTTTTCTTTCTCTACGAATACTGCACGGATTGATGCTGCTCAAATTTGTGCCACTTCAGAATGTACTCTACATGAAGTTTGACTGAAGGGACTCAACATAGCTCTCAACCAAAACGGGCTGCATGCATTGAACTTTGCCGGGTTGTAACTCAGGTACTACCGAACATTTAATCGGCTACGACAAATGAATCTGATGCGGACAGTACTAGGTCCTTGGCGAGAAAGGAGCGAACCAATGACAACTTTATTTACTACAGCCGACCTCCTCATAAGCCATAGGTTTTTAGATTTCCGAACTACTATTTGTCGCCCTACGGTCTTCCATATTCAGCCCCCACTCCCTTATGATGCATACCTTTTGAGCTGTCCCCAATAGGCATGCGTTAGGAGAGAGGCAGCTGTTTACAGTCTTCTCTATCGAACTTACTACGCATCTGCTTGGCAGAGTCGAGCTAGAAGGTGCCTAGGCAACCTCCATTTAGAATAATGTCAGAAGTTTGGTAAGGACCCTCGACTGCCTTCTTAACTCGGGATTTGAGAGCACTGATTCAATCGTTGTTTTAATGCAGAGATAATTCGGCCAGCTTCGCTCGGCTCTGGCGCGCAGATAGCCTACGGTATTTATACCATAGTCGCTCATCATCAGATTCACGCCATTTTCAACCCACTCTCTTTGCTCTCATTATGTCCACAGTTCGAACATCTTGCGCCAAACAGCGCCACAGTATACTTCCAGGCAGCCAAGCCAAGCAAGCACCTCAACGGACGCTCTGCCCGCGCTATATCCGGCAAAGGTATAGGCGGGGGCTCCGTCGTCAACTGTGAGTGGCATGCGGAAACCTCCTGCGTACTCGTGTTTGATTCCGTTCGCCCCACATCGCGACTTCGTCTTGCATACAGTCGTGATCTACACGAGGGGCGCTGCGTCGGACTACGATGATTGGAAGGCGTTCGGAAACACAGGATGGGGGTTCGACGATCTCCTTCCAATGATTAAGAAGGTATGCGTTCTCAATGTCATCGCCACTGGTGGATCGATGATAAGCTGTGTACATAGACGGAGAAGTTCACTCCCATATCGGATCGACCAACCCATGGTTATTCTGGACCGATCTCGACAACTTACCGGGGGCACTGACCTTGGATTTGGGAGTCAATTCCTGAGCGTGTCGGGAGCATACGATCCTGGCCGTCCACAAGTCGATGATGCCAATGATTTCAGGACTCCAAACGCTTATTGCGTAAGTATTTGTAATACTGGCGATGCCTGCTCTTGATGATTTACTTTTTGCTAGCCAAGTTACAGGTGATCGTCTGGAAAATGGACCAACGGAATTAGTCGCTAACTTGCTGTTCTCTGACTAAAGATATGTTGACCTTGTGACTGGAAAACGCTGCGATGCTGCATCCCGATACCTATACCCAGAGCTGGGAAATCCGAATTTAGAGATCGTTGTGGGGAAGTGTGTCAAGCGCGTGATTATCAAGTACGTGAAATGCGACAACATTTTGTCATTGGCTAACGTAAATGATAGGAACGGGCGTGCGATTGGCATCGAGTATGGCATGGATGGGATAGGAGCAAGTGGCGAGCTCACCATCGCAGATGCCAGCAAGCTGGTCGTCGTCTCTGCTGGAGCATTTGGTTCTCCGGCTATTCTGGAAAGGTCAGGGATTGGTGGAGCGACCATCCTCGAAAAGTTCAATATACCTATATTGGTCGATCTACCTGGTGTTGGAGAAAATTTTCAGGGCAAGTCCGGTACAACGAATCATCCAATGACTTACAGGTCGCTCACTTTACAGATCACTTTGGCGCTAGTTCTGTATATCACGCTTCAGACGATCTTGATCTCATGAAGGATGTTTGGTGTGACCCAAACGCTTATAAAGGTAAGTCTTCCGTTCACACATATGCAAAGCGTGTATGTACATGATTATCAGTGCAACTCCGAGAATGGGAGGAACGTGGAACAGGCAAGGTTGCTCACAAGTACTCCACTTCGTTTATCCCACCAGAATCAGTTGCTGAATGTCTATCATAGTGGAATCGAAGCAATGGCAAAAGTGCGCCCAACGGCAGCAGAACTGGCGACCGCCGGTCCAGCGTTGAAACAGAGGTGGGAAACGTTCTTCGAGTCACGCCCCGATAAAGCCATGTCCATGATCGTGCCATTTACCGGGTATGTCATACCATCATCCTTGGGTGTGCTTTTTTTCAGACTGAATGCCTTTCACTAGTTGCCCGGCCGCACGGGATCAGAACTACGTCGCCGCGGAATACTTTCTTGTACGGATGCACGTCGATATGGTTGCCTTTTGCTGGTTCTCACATTTCGACATTCCAGTTATATCCAGACTTAAACGGCAGTGTACACATCACGTCTGGCGAGGACACAAGCGCACCTCTGGACTTTGAACCTTGCTATTGCTCCGCGTACGATTCGTATTTCCCCCCCATTACTGATGTGCAATGGACTAATCTAGCTGATCCCCGACAGAGTCTGTGACATGGAGCAGCTGGCATTTATGTACAAACTGACACGCGAACTTTGTCGTCGCACTCCTGCATTCAGGGGTGAGGTGGCTGCCCGTCATCCCAAGTTTCCACCCGGCAGTGCTGCCGCATGCAAAGAAACGAGCGGCCCCGTATCGATCAACGCGCCTAATATCGTGTACTCTCCTGAGGATGACGAGGCGATTGCTAACTATCATAGGGACACAGGTGCGTCAACCTTGTCTGACCCAGCTCGCTTTCATGTGACACTGACTGTTTGTCTGCACGGCGGTCTGCAGTGTATGGGGCCTCGCACTCAGTGAGTTACCCAATTCTTTGTTGTTTGGACGCAATTGATGAATGCTGTTCTCTAGCTTGGCACCTGTGCCATGAAAGCCCGTGAGCAAGGCGGAGTAGTAGATGCGCGACTGACCGTATACGGAGTGGAGGGTCTCAAGGTTGCAGGTATGGGGTATATGATCATTCCCAACTTGTACTAACGCTTGCCGACTTGGCGGACTTGTCGATCTGCCCGTCCAACGTTGGAAATGTACATCACCCACTTTCACGAGGTATTGATCATCTGTTGACTTATTGTTGCTAGAATACATATTCCACAGCGTTGGTGGTCGGAGAGAAGGCTGCGGTCATTATTGCGCAGGATCTGGAACTGAAATTACAGGATGACTAGCAGGCGTGCAAGTAAGCTTCACCTATTTGGCCTATGCTCGAGACGTGGTGTGGGAGTGAAAGGGAATGGGATTTGTACTGTTATGTAGCTATGTGGCCAATGGAACACCGTTAGGACCCACGTGCATTTCGGCTCGCATAAACATCTCCTATACCTGGTCTTTTCCAATATGCGAGAAGAGAGTAAATTAGTCAAGTCGGGACTACATACAGGCAAACGGAACTCTAACTGAGCTTTTCCAAGGTTTAGGTGAAAATCTGCTGTAATGTCGTCATCGAGGATATCTGGTACTTTACGTTGGATCTTGTGCTTTTCCGTTCGCATGGCAAGGAACCTGTATATATGCCTATCGATTCGTCCCACAGTCGTCCCTCATCAGATGGGCGCCATTAGCAACACTTTTCTCTTTGCTCTCATCATGTCCCAAGTCTATGACATTATCTTTGCCGGAGGCGAGTCTCGTCGTCCATTTAGTTGTAGCGTGCTTTGCTCACCTAATTTGAACGCAGGACTCATTGTTAGGTGAGAAACAGGAAGAGAGGGAGAAGAACCCAGTAAGGGAACGTCGAAACTATCCTGCGTCGCGAACGCGTGGGTGTCGCCGAAGAGTTCGTGGGTGTTTCCCTTAGTGGGGGAGGTGAGGATGAGGCAAAGCGCGTGCCCTGCCCATTTCTGTTTCTGTTTCGGTCTGGAGTGGAGCGGAGATGGAAGCGGGCAAGACCTGATATAAATTAGGGAGGGCTCAAGTGCTCACTGTTTGCAGTCATGTCGTCCGTTCGCGGTATCCGTCCGAGTAACTCCTGCACCGAACTTAAACTCACATCATTAAATCAAGTAACCTTTCCCACACAGAAACGGAGGACCGGCCAGTCATCGACAGGTGCCAGGAAACGCCGTAGCTTATAGAACAGAGACATTCGATTTTTACGTTTCCGAACCAGGAGGGCTGTAGAGAAAATAATAAAAAAGGGGATAGACGAACATGTACGTCCACGGCCCACAACCACCAACCCCAAGCCAGAACCCGAACGCCTCTTTACCACCATACGAGGTACACGGTCGACAGCGCCGTCGCAGCGATCACCGCATACCCAGTCTGATACGCGCCCTTGACGCTGATGACTAGAATCGGGGAACAAGGGATGATCAGTCACCACACACGCCCCCAAAAAAGAAGAAAAAGGAAACGTCAAGTTAACGGTCAGACGTACATTTACCCAAGTCCCACGTCAAATGCCGCACGCCGTTCCACCCGTGAAACGCAAACGGCGCCGCGAGCACCATCTTGGCCGTCGTTTTCACGAACTCGGGCAAGCTTGCCACGGTCTCGATCACGTGGGCGCTGTCGAAGGTACCTGGGGCGACGAGGTACGCCAGGGCGAATCCATAGAGGACTGGTACACGACCGACGGATTTCGCATTTTATTTTATTTGGGAGCGATGCATCAGTTCAGCGTAACTTGTCCAAAAGATTTCCATGTGAAAGGAGAGAGATACTCACGCGTACTAAGTCCCGCGCCAGAAACCCGATGCACGATAGATCCCAACCAAGTTAACTGGGGCTGATAGATCGTAAAATGAGGACTCGAAGGTCGCTTCAGGCGTTGTTCGTTCAGGATCCCTTCCGAGGCGGACGGTGGGAGGGATTCGGTTTGTATACCCCTGGGAGAATTGCAACGTACAATATTGCGCAGTGCAAGCAGGAAACAAGGAAAGTGAGTTCATTCCGAACGAAACCAATACATATACGGACGAGCAACTGTTTCGTACCGTTTCACGAGAGCGGATCGTGATACAACCTGGTTTCTTCCTGGGAATGCAACAGCGTCAGTATCGATCGTCAAACAACCTCTTCCATCCCAACTAGTTAGGCTACTCACCGAGTTTAGTGGGAGAAAACGCAGCTCGTCTGAGCGAAGGAGCGAGACTGAGAGCACGGACGGACATGATGGCGGTCCAGTTGTGAGATTGGGTAGGAACGAGTAAGACACCAGTATGCGTGGGAACGGCTCCCACACGCCCCGCTGACAGGAATCGCACGCTCGCGGAAACACTTGTAAGTCATATCTAACTTGAATCTATGTACCTAGGATGAAAGTGTAGAGGAAACATTGATGTGACACTCGAGAGCAACAAGCCAGAGGGATGATTACCAACCCAGTAGACTATTAAATAGTAGGGATCAATGATGGAAAGGTAGTGGTGGCAATATTGGTAGTCGCGTTGTAGTAGCTACTAGCACAGGTATCTTGTGTGAAATGAGGAAAAAAAACGAGGGGATGGGTGCGGCGTTAAGAGACTGACTGAAAGGAACGAGCAGGAAAAAGAAAAGTCTGCAACCAGGTTTATGTGTGTAGTGATGTCCATGGGGCCAATCGTCGACGCGAGGGGGACAGTGTGATCGAGTCAAATGGAAAGAGTGAAATCGTATCTGATTCAATGGAGAATGAATCGTAACAAATGCAGTGAGTGGGTCAAGGCTCTAGGCAGCTGTGTAACATTGAAAGTTTAGGAAGCAACAGCCTACGCTGCTGAGCCCATGGATTTCAATGTTGATATGTAGACGGCAGGAAAAGCAAATCAGCGACGGCGGCCAGCCAGTTGCTGTTATCCCAGCACAATATCGTTCTCGCCCTGCGCAGTCGTTTCCCAGATCGTGTTAGCTATCGGTGCATGTGCGTGTGCTGGACCGGCGGTACCGCCATCTTCAGTACCCTCGTCCTCATCCCGTCCTCGGCCCTCAGCCAGCCAGGCAACTTCATGCCGATACACCGGTCGCCCTTGGGGGGTCATCCCAATGACTGTTGTCGCCCCCGAAACAGTCTCTGCTCTCCTCCGATTCCGCAGTTGGGCGTATGCGTGCGCTGTCGGGGAAGGGACAGGTTGGGGGACGTTGGATGGCAATGCCGTCACCCGCTGTCTCGTGTGCTGCGCTATCGGAGGAGGTGGCATGTTCGGAGCTACGAGCTGGACTTGGTTGACCGAAATCGGAACACCCACCCCTGCAGCCCTTTCTCGGGCAACTCGCTCCCTCTCTGCGCGCCTTTCCGCCCGTGCCGCAGCACTACCATCCACACCGTCTGTCACATATCCGTTCCCATGATCATGTCCAAATTCCTCGACGTCCTCGCCGTCTTTTGCGCTGCACCAAAACCGATGTCCTTCACTCCATGCCGTGCTCTGGCATTCCTTTCCACAATACTTTGCCTTTCTGCATCGCCTGCACTTGGCAAACTCTCGAGGATACGATTCCCATTTACCGCAGAGCACTACATCACACGTGAGTCGATCGTATCCCAGTCAGAGAGGAGCACAGCAACTCACTGTTGGCACACTGCCGAATACCACCTCTACTGTCGTCCTTCCGACACGCATTCCTCATTATAACACCTGCCCAATATTGAATTTCGGGAGGAAGCTTCGGAGGGGGGTTGGGTAAGTCGTTTTCCGACGAACTCGGCCGGAAAGTGAACCGTTCAACCAAAGAAAAGACATTCGTCATCCGAGGGGGGGTAGTCGTCGTCCCAGTACCAGTCGTCGCCGGAGGCACCTTCTCTTTCTCTTTCCCTCTCGCAGTAGCAGATGCCAACGCGCGGAAGAAACCATGACTCTCTTTAGCTGGTTGAGGCTGGGGTTGCGTGGTCCGGGCCGTGCTTGGACCAGCAACCGGTTGTTGAGCCGCGCGGTTGGTGGGAAGATTGGCTGCGGCAGGATGAAACGATGCCCGCTGCTTGTAAAACGCTTGTCTCACGTGGGGGTACTTGCTTAGGTAAGCCAGGAGTTGAAGACCGAGTAAAACGTCTTCGTCTTTATATGGCCCCGAGTCAATATCACGATGGTGATGCACATGGCTGGGGATGCGTCCAAAAGCCATGGGACCCGGTTGAGGAGTGAGATGATCGCGAGTAGTTCCGGTGACACTGCCACGGATGGGACCACCGGGTATGACAGCTGTGGGACCGGAAGGGGGAAGTGCGACCACCGTCGCTCGCGGTGTCGCGTCAGGGGCAGTGCGTGCGCGCCTATCTAGCACAGGCGCGTCCACGCCAAGCATATTCCGAGGAGCGGTGTCATCTATGGCACCAGGAGCTCCAGGTGGTGCACCCATCGCAAAATCGTCGTTGGGTTCCAAAGATACGATGCCATCCTCGACGCCAACCACGCCAACACCGTCACTGTCAACTCCACCTCCTTGACCATGATTGATAATGATGTGTGCGTCGGCATTTACTTCTAGGGCAGTTGTTTCCGGGACATCGGTTATTATTCCGACCGTGCGTCGTGGTCGCTGGGTCATTGAACGGGCCGGGGGTCGGGGAGCACGGGGGAAAGTGGCATGTGTAGATGCGGTGGTATCGTCAGTATCGTGGGATTGGTCCATATCGACGTCAGCATCGCCATCATCCTCCGTCTCCGTCTCGGGGCGCGAATTGTCAGTTGATTCGTCCGGAGACGTAGGCATCCGTGGGCGAGGACGAAGAGGACGGGACCTGGCGGTCAGGTTCGTCCCGGGGGGCTCATCCCACATGGGACGGACGACGACCGTGCCGCTACGTTCACGACCATTCACAACGACTGTTGCGGTGGGTGTTCTTGATGACGGCGTCGCATTGGCTGAGGCTTCGGTGGAGATGTCAGTATCGATCTCACGTAATGAGGGCGGTGAGTGGCGGGCATACTGTGCCCGCTGGCGCGATGTGACTGGTATGGACACTGTCTGTGACGAACCATCCACAATGACGGAGATTTCAGAGGTGTTTCCATCAACAGAAACATCTATCATCGAAACGTCCTGGAAAGGGGTTATCAGTTCTCGAATGTATTTGGTAGTAAAGAACGCGATCTACTTCATCAATAGTGGCACTCGCACTCTCGATGTCGACGTGGCCCTGACGAAGGAACTCGTCAGCCGCGATCTGCCTTTGCAGAGCGCGGGTTAATTCTGCGGCACCATCTCTCTGCCTTTGCTCTGCGAGCGCCTGTCGCCTTGCAAGACGTTGCTCGCGCGATTCCCTCGGCAAACCCGTAGCGCTCGAGCTCGGACCGACTGCAAACCCCTTGTTGGCCAACCATGCTTCAAGGATACAACCGACGACATCAAGGGTCCCGGCTTGGACCACGCGGCTTCGGATCGGTTCACTTCCTCTCACGCCGATGTTCACCACGCATTGGAAAGCGAGCGAGAACCGGTAAGCGGCGTGCTTGTCGAACGTCGGCGGGTTGAGGGTTGGGACCAACTTTGGAGGGCGTGTGTTGGGCGGAGAGAGGCCGTATATCACGTTTGGGTTCTCTGGCGGGGGCGGGCAGATACAAAACTCGTGCAGAATACGAACAAGGCGCTCCAGACCCCCGTCCATGGTCATGATTTCGCGTATTCGTGGGGATGTCGACGTTAAATAAGTGAGATGGTGGAGGGAGTTGAATAGCGGCAAAGGAGAGGTGGTATCGAGCGCTACCGAACGAATTAAAATCAGGATAAAAAATAAACTGCGAACGGATGGATGTAGTATACCTCTTCTGTCGTAGAGCTGGGACGAAATACAGACACAAGCCCTGTTCTGTGCAGGGAAAGCGAAGTTGGATTCTCGCATGGCGGCGTGCGAGGCGACGGTTGCGACCAATCGAGATGTTTGATAACGAGGCTTGTTGTATATAAAAGCTAATGTATAGTAGCGATCTGAAATACAAGGGTCAGATTCAGCGCTTTCTGTTTGTAAAGGTAAAGATGGTGGAGGAAGACAAGAAGTGGCTCGACGCAGGAAGGGCTGGTTGACTCGTACGGTCGATGACTGAGACCGTTGTGTGCTCTTGTTTGGTCAATGTGGCACAACAGATATCAGTGTTCTCAACCGTGCAACACCCTCGATTTATAGATGCCCAAATGAAATCTAGCCCGGTCGCGTACTTTGGAGGGCAGCTCGACGGTGCTCTGGTGATCGTGTGACCATCACATCGGATTATGGTCCAGGGTGACCCCATGGCACGTTTGACGGTTTCATGTCTCAGCCGGCGAGATCTAAGTACATTTCCAGTGAGGATTCAAGGGTGCGAGGTACTGATGGAAACTAACTGTTTCAGAGACCCGCACTCATCACGGTGGACGTTGCATCCCGATGCTTCCGCTGACGATGCATCTTATTGCACCGAGTTCATGGCATTCTTTCCTTCACAATTGAGCACGAGTTCATTAATCATTGTTATTGTTTAGATCCTATGCTCTGACAGTGGCCGCAAAGGCTAGAATTTTGTCGGGCAGAAACCCATGGACCTCCGAGGTTACTCAAGTCATCATGGTCGGAGGTAGTGACACAACGCCTTGTCTCACGAATCCAGACTACATCAACCCGAACGTACCCGCTGCGCAAGTCTAGTTATCTAATCTGGAGCGACTTGAATCCGCGAGAGTGTGGCATCAATTGCACCGGCGATTCGCACAAATCCAATACTCCCCTTTCGTCAACGTTTCACCCTTTGAAACACTGCAGCGGCGTGGTAAGGCCGAGGTGAACGGACGGGGTCTATGAGGCCTCAAGGCCTCCCAATCTCGCACCGATGACCAGGGGGGATGCTGACTCTATTTCTTTATTACCTCGTTCCTCCAAATACTTATACGCACTGGGCCGGACCGACTTTCATAAGAAAAAACCAACACCACTCCATCCCGAAATACACCGTATGCACCTTTTTTTGGTTTCGTGGCGTTTAGACGGTCGGTGCATCGAGATCGCGAAGTATCATCGATTTCGAAAATGCACCCTCGTCGAAGCGAACCCCAAGAACAAGTGGAGTGGGGATCGAACCCACTACACAAATGCCTTGCGTCATCTCACAAGATCAAGAGTTCAAACATTCAACTTTAAGGCTGAGGACTGAGCCACGCCTAGTCAGATTGCCCATGATATTCGTTGCAGGCATATCGATGATGCTCTCCAACGGCATTTTTCGCAAGAACATATGGTCTTCGTGCTGCGCCCTTTTTGCCAATGGGTTTCGTCTCCTTTGTTTTCGTCCCCGAGCCTGAGGTTCGGCCTGTATACCACGGAATTTGTATTCCATGGGCTCACCGCGGTCGGACCCAGTGGCTACTAACATACTAGATCCGCCCTATTCGAATGCATCTGTAATACCGTCAGCCGAGCATACAAGTGAACTTTGAGCACGAGTGCGTTCAAAACGCGATTTCTTGCATTGTGTGGCAAGAACTCCGTTGTGGGGATATCCTACAACCATATTCAATGGTGCCACTCGCACTTGTCTCTCCTGGCTACATTTTCCATTGGATGTGGCTCTTTGAAATTGCAAATCTGTTGTCATTCACAGAGAACCTTCTCGAACAACTCGCCGAGGTATACCACTAAACCCAGGGGTACATGCATACAATCAGGCTTCAGGATTCATAGATCTTTCTATGGGGCAGCTGACAATGACACAGATAGGGATGTCGATAATTTCTAGAATATGGTATATACCCCAAAGTGAGCACATTAGCATTAGCTTTTACGATAATGTGAGAAAGTAGTGTTGAGAGGATAGGAACTGTACTTGAGTACTTACATTGTAGTGGAACGAGATGGGGTTGAGGGGAACATTGTGGTTGTGGAAGAAGATTGAATAAACTCCTATTCAAACTCAGACACTGCTGAGCTATCTTATATAATACAAGCGTGTGAACTATTTACTATATTAGTACTCCAGTGCTCGTATTTCAACACTCCCCCTTGCTTAGTATACTACTTTAGTGATACACAAGTGATAAGAGAATAGATCATCCACATAGTAATTAATATTACCAGCGAGCATTCAGTCAGAGTCAAACTCAAGACCGAGTTGGGATCGACACTCAGCAAACTTCTCAAATGTGAGATTCTTTGTGAACATGTTGGCTGGGTTCTTTGTTCCTTCTATATAGAACAATTCGATTATTTTGTCCTGCATGATTGTGTCTCAGATGAAGTGATATCAAAGTCAAATATGTTTTGATCATTTTTCGGTGACTGGATTCTCTGCCATGAATAGCGATCCTTGGTTGTCACCACACATGGGGATCGGGCACAGCTTATAAGTTATAGCCAAGCTCACCCATCATCTGCCAGATCCAGACGGCTTGACGAGAGCAGTCACTCAATGCCATATACTCTGCCTCAGTAGAGGAGAGGGCAGTGGTTTTCTGGAGGTGGGAGTTCCATAGGGAAACCCCTTCCACAAGTTTCAGGTAAAAACCTGTCTGTGAGTGTCCTGTTTGGACATCTTGACCCCAATCAGAGTCAGTGCATGCAATAATGCCTTTCCCATTTTCACCATTGTAGACTAGCAAATACTGACGCGTACCAAGTAGGTATCTGCATATGTAGTATGCTTTATCTAGGTGATCCTGGGATGGATTTGCGGCCTGCCTAGCTAGTTGGATAACTGCGTAGGCTATATTGGGCCTTGTACCAATCATTAGGTACATGAGGGATCCTATCACTGTTTGGAACCTCAGATGGATGTCTGGGTTAACGGGGGATGTATTCTTCTCGGGATAGTATCCTGAGGGGAGAGGAGTTTGAGCGATATGTGAGTTGGTAATGTCAAAATGTTCCAATATTGTCTCAAGATAGGCAGATTGATCCAGATATAGTTTCTGGCCGTCACACTTTATTCTCATCTTTAAGAACTCAGATGGTTCACTGAGGTCTTGACATTCCCATCTTTTCATGAATGTGGCCTTTAGCTTCTCTACAAAAGCTTTGTTTGGTCCACAAAAGAGGGCATCATCGACATAGATTATCACTATTATGAGGTTGTTACCGTTGTGATAGATGAAGAGGCCAGCATCTGATTTAAGACGCTTAAAGCCTAGGTCTTTCATCGACTGGTCTAATGCGCACCACCAGGTTAAGCCAGCTTGCTTTAAGCCATATAGGGCGCGGAGTAGTCGGAGGACCTTGCCTTTTGTATTGGGTAGCGTGAACCCTTCTGGAAATTCCATGTAGATTTCTTCTTCCAGTTTTCCATAGAGGTATACAGATCGGACATCTAGTCCTGTGAGGTGCCACTTCTCTAGGGTAGAGAGGGCGAGCATGGCCCGCACCATCTCAAATCGTACTACTGGTGAGAATATCTGGTCGAAGTCGAGGCCCTCAACCTGGGAAAAGCCTTTGGCTACCAGGCGGGCTTGTTTGCAACCATCAGATTTAACGTCAAAGACCCAGCGATTACGGATTACTTTCCGGTCTGCTGGTCGTGGGACTACTTTATAGACTTCTCGGTCTTTGAGTATTTGTAACTCTTTGAGGCAAGCCTCATGCCAGAGTTTTTGCTTTTCGGCAGGGAGCTTGAGTGTGTCTTTGTATTTCCAGTCACAATAGTTAGGCTGGATTGCCTTTGATGTTAGATACGTGACTAAATTGTCTCCCCCTTACCTAGTGAGGCGGTCGACATCATCTTCCGAAGGAGTTGGAGATGGAGGGAGCCCACCAGGAATAGGTTGTTCATGACCATTGTCCTCAGGCGCACTCCAAGGTGTCTCATCCTCGAGATCACGAAGTTGATCGAGGGAATGTTGTCTCTCTCCATAGATATTGCCATAGCGAAGTGGGGGTCGTCTTTCTCTGTGAGAACAGCAAGGGCCAGGTGGGGGTGTCAATGGACGAGGAGAGCGCTCTGGAGTACAGGGAGGTTCCGAAGCAGGGGGACTGGGTGTAGGTGACACACAATCTCGAGGTGGGATCCTGGCAGGGGTGTCACCAAGAGAAGGTCGTGGTCGATCATCATCATCTGAGTCATCATCTGAGTCAGGTGGGGTGGAGTGATCATGACCAGGAGGGCTTGTACCAGTTGGGCCACGGCCAACGGGTCGGTGAGGTGCTGCTTTGGGACAGCGAGAGAATAGATGCATCAGCAAACCAACCCATAGCTGTCCCCATGTGACAGTCTGGACAGAGCTGGACAGCTCACTCAACTCCCCAGCTCCTCCCAGCAAAGTACCTAACTGGCCAGCTCTGTCCAGCCTGTTCCAGCTCCTTCCAGTAACCCCTGTTGTCCCAGACTGTCCCAGACCCCTCCAGTCATATCCCAGTCACTCCCAGTTACATCCCAGTCACTCCCAGTTACATCCTAGTCACCCCCAGTTACATCCCAGATACCTCCAGATCATTCCAAAATATTCAAATCAAATATATTTGTTACTACATACAAACATGGACTACCAATATATATATGTAGCAACACTTACTAGTTACCAACAATAGCACAAAGTCTACAAAGAAAAGCAGAAGATAGTTAGTAACTGGATAAAAGAAAGCAACATAACA
>JBBPPX010000478.1:0-15842 GCA_038092235.1 Leccinum boreale | reverse complement strand
GACCAGCTTAGGGCAGGTCTGAATAAGCTATGCTAACTAATCTAGTAATGTATCAACGAGTGTTATGAAGATAAAGGTACAGGTCACGTGATGATGACTAAGCAAGTCACGTGACATAAAAGTAAAGGGAATGATGTAAGGTTGAAAGAGGTCACGTGATGCTGACTAAGTAGGTCATGTGACTTTGAAGAGTCGAAAATGAAGGGGTTTGTAACATTACCCCCCTGTTAGGCTTGAGATACCAGATCAAGTGGAGGTAGAATTGGAGGTGAAATTAATGAGAGGAGTAGAAAAAATGCTATCAAAGAGAGCATGATTCATTTTCAGACATCTAGGAGCCAAGGGTTTACGGCGATGGAAGTCATTTATAGCTGACTGGGCTTTCTTTAATCCAGAGGTGGGTTCCCAAGTTCAATCACTTTCATCATAACCTTTCCAGTGCACCAGGTACTGGAATCTGCGGCCAATAGGGCGAGAATCCACAATATACTTGACTTCAAATTCCTCAGTGCCTTCATCATTGACAAGCACAGGTCCAGGACGAACAACGGGCTGTCCAGGCAGAGGTTCAATATAGGGTTTAACTCGAGAGACGTTGATGATGTGTTGAGCTTTCACGGATTTGGGGAAGAGTAATCCCACGCTATTGGTATGTACTTCAATGATTTGGTAAGGACTGATCCAGCGTTCCATTAATTTTCGCAATGGGCGTTCATCAAGAGCTAGATGTTTGGTGCTAAGCCAAACAAGATCTCTGATTTTGTATTCTGGTGCAGCCAATCGATGTTTATCTGCCTGCAGCTTCATTCTTTCTCATGTTCGCTGAAATGCGTCTTTAGCCTTTTCTAGATTGGCTTTCATGTCATCGGCAAACTCCTTAGCGGCTGGAGCTTTTACCGATGTCAGTTTGAAACCGAGACGCAGGGTGAATGTTTTGGTCAACTGGAAAGGGGTGAAGCCAGTTGCGGACGAGCAAGTGTTGTTGAAGTTAAACTGAGCGATGGCAAGCCATTCGACCCATTTATCCTGTTTTTCTGCAGAGAAGAGACAGAGGTATTGATTAAGTTCGCAATTAACGTGCTCCATTTGTCCATCGGTTTGGGGATGATATGCCATAGACATCTTCTTTTCTATTTTTAACAATTTGAGCAGATCTACCATCATTTGGCTGGCAAATTGGGGTCCACAATCAAAAACAAGGGAATTGGGAAGTCCATGGTGCTTCCATACATAATCTCTATACAGTTCTGCTGTTCCTTTGGACATGATGGTTTTCGTGGTAGGCACAAAGGCTACTTCTTTCGAGAATTGATCTACTACTACTAGCACGCTGTCAAAACCATGTGACAAAGGGAAGCCGGTGATGAAGTCAGCTGACACGTTCTTCCAGGGTCCTTCAGGAACCTCTAAGGGTTGTAATTTTCCGGCTGGCAGAAGGTTTGTAGGTTTCATGCGCACACAGCACTCACAAGCTTTACAGTATTCCTGTATGTCCTTCTTAGCTCCTGGCCAAGAGTAATATCGTGAGAGGAAGTCTTGTGTCTTTGTGTCCAAAGATCGGGTGATCGTGGAATTGTGTTATCACGTCACAGCGGAGTTCTTTTGGAACCCAAAGTTTATTGCTATAATAATATAATCCTTCACGGAGGATCGATCCGTCTGGGGATGTGCATCCAGAGTGCGAAGATTTTATTTTGTCGAATGAAGTGATCTCCTCTAGAGATCTGATGTGAGATTCTGGTATGAATGTCATTTGTTTGTTATCATTCTCGATGCCGATCATGTGATCTTCTCTTCTGGAGAGGGCATCAGCTTTTTCCATTGAGGTACCGGGTTTATTCACGAGAGTGTAATCAAATCGGGATAGGTACTGAGCCCATCTGGCTTGTCATTGATTCAGATCTTGACTTTTCATGAAATACTGGAGGTTTTTATGATCCATCCAGATCTCGAAATTGTGTCTAGCACCTTCTAAATAGTGTCTCCATTGCTCTAACACTAGAATGATCGTGAGCATTTCTTTATCGGCGATGGGATAATTGTGCTGTTCCGGAGTCATGGAGTGTGACATACATGTGACTGGATGCCATTTGTCGTTTTTCAAGGAAGAGAGCACAGCTCCTGTTGCGAAGTCTGAAGCATCGCATTCAACATGATAAGGGGTTGTGTCATCCGGATAAGCCAATACAGGTGCGGTGGTGAATCTGTTTTTAAGCATGTCAAACACTTTCTGCTGAGCCATGTCCCACTTCCAGGGTTGATCTTTCTTAGTTAAGTCATGGAGAGGTCTCGCTTCCAAGCTGTAATTGGTAATGAAACAGCAATAGAAGTTGACTAGACCCAAGAAGCTTCTCGCGGCTTTTACGTTTGTGGGAACCGGCCACTTGGCAATGCCATCGAGTTTTTCAACATTCATTGAGATTCCATTGCAGGAGACGTCCATTCCTAGCATGTCGACTTTTTGTACTCCAAAGAAGCACTTTTCAGGTTTGATGAACAAGTTGTTTTTTCGTAGTCTTTCTAGGACTCTTTTAACCATTTCCTAATGGTGTTTCATATCTTTATTCATAAAGATCAAGAGATCATTGATATAAATAATCACTACATCTTCCATGTCCGCAAAGATGTCATTCATCATGTTCTGGAATGTAGCCAGGGAATTACACATCCCGAAATACATCATGGTTGGTTCGTAGGACCCAAGATGGCAGACGAAGGCTCCTTTCCATTTGTCTCCTTCTTTGATTCTCACGTTGTTATAGCCCCAACAGAGATCCATCTTAGTGAAGTGTTTACTTCCATTTAATTTATCGACGATTGATCCAATGAGGGGAAGAGGGTAATTGTTTTTAATAGTTCCCTCATTTAGATATCTATAGTCCATGACCATTCACTTTTTACCATCCTTTTTGGGGATGAAGAACACGGGCGAAGTTTGGAGTGACTTCGAAGGTCTGATGTAACCCTTGTTCAATTGGTCTTCCACGAAGGCTTTGACTTCATCCTGTTCCACAGGGTTGAGGGAAATTAGTCGACCCTTCTTTGGTTTGAAATCCGGTTTCAGATCTATGGCATGATCCCATGTTTTCTTTTCAGGCATGTGTTCGCTAGCCTTCTTCGAGAATACATTGAGATAGTCATGATATGCCTCAGGCACTAGTTTGAAAGCTTCTTCAGGTTCTATTCTGTCAGAAGGTTCCTTTCCTAACTCTTGAACTCTGTAGGAATGATCAATTTCTGATTCATTCAATCGAGATTCATAGATTGCATTCAACGCTCGGCAAGAAGTGGGACATTGATTTAATTTAACTGTCCCTTGCACCCAATCAATCAAGGGGTTGTGTTCACGTAACCAGGTGTATTCCAGAATCATTTGATTGCGTCCTAGGTTGGTCACATTGGCTGTGATTCTTTCGTGATGTCCTTGAAAGTCTATGATCAGGTCAGTGGTGTAGGCAATGCCTCCTGCCGAGTTGATGGTGCCATCTACGTTGTAGACTGGTATCACGAGTTTGAGGGGTTTCAGGGGTATGCATTGGGCTTTGGCCCAATCGGTATCTATGAATACTCCATTTGTGCCACTGTCCAGAAGTGCTGCTACTTTGATGTTTTTGGTTTTTGTAACTATTGTTGAGAGAATAGGAACTGTGCTCGAGTACTTACATTGTAGTGGAATGAGATGAAGTTGAAGGGAACGTTGTGGTTGTGGAAGAAGATTGAATAAACTCTTATTTAAACTCAGATGCTGCTGAGCTATCTTATATAATACAAGCGTGTGAACTATTTACTATATTAGTACTCCAGTGCTCGTATTTCAACACTCCCCCTTGCTTAGTATACTACTTTAGTGATATGCAAGTGATAAGAGAATAGATCATCCGCATAGTAATTAATATTACCAGCGAGCATTCAGTCAGAGTAAAACTCAAGGCCAAGTTGGGATTGACACTCAGCAAACTTCTCAAATGTGAGATTCTTTGTGAACATATCGGCTGGGTTCTTTGTTCCTTCTATATAGAACAATTCGATTATTTTGTCCTGCATGATTGTGCCTCGGATGAAGTGATATCAAAGTCGAATATGTTTTGATCGTTTTTCGGTGACTGGATTCTCTGCCATGAATAGCAATCCTTGATTGTCACCACAAATGGGAATCGGGCGCAGCTTATAGCCGAGCTCACCCATCATCTGCCAGATCCAGACAGCTTGATGAGAGCAGTCACTCAATGCCATATATTCTGCCTCAGTAGAGGAGAGGGCAGTGGTTTTTTGGAGGTGGAAATTCCATAGGAAAACCCCTTTCGCAAGTTTCAGGTAAAAACCTGTCTGCAAGTGTCCTGTTTGGACGTCTTGACCCCAATCGGAGTCAGTGCATGCAATAATGCCTTTCCCATTTTCACCATTGTAGACTAGCGAATACTGACACGTACCAAGTAGGTATCTGCATATGTAGTATGCTTTATCTAGGTGATCCTGGGATGGATTTGCGGCCTACCTAGCTAGTTCAAGGGTAACTGTGTAGGCTATGTTGGGCCTTGTACCAATCATTAGGTACATGAGGAATCCTATCACTGTTTGGAACCTCAGACGGATTTCTGGGTTAATGGGGGATGTATTCTTCTCGGGATAGTATCCTGAGGGGAGAGGAGTTCAAGCGATACGTGAGTTGGTAACGTCAAAGTGTTCCAATATCGTCTCAAGATAGGCGGATTGGTCCAGATATAGTTTCTGGCCATCATGCTTTATTGTCATCTTTAAGAACTCAGATGGTTCACCAAGGTCTCGACATTCCCATCTTTTCATGAATGTGGCCTTTAGCTTCTCTACAAAAGCTTTGTTTGGTCCACAAAAGAGGGCATCATCGACATAGATTATCGCTATTACGAGGTTGTCATCGTTGCGATGGATGAAGAGGCCAGCGTCTGATTTAAGACACTCAAAGCCTAGGTCTGTCATTGACTGGTCTAATGCATGCCACCAGGTTAAGCTAGCTTGCTTTAAGCCATATAGGGCACAGAGTAGTCGGAGGACCTTGCCTTTTGTATTGGGTAGCATGAACCCTTCTGGAAATTCCATGTAGATTTCTTTTTCCAGTTTCCCATAGAGGTATGCAGATTGGACATCTAGTCCTGTGAGGTGCCACTTCTCTAGGGTAGAGAGGGCAAGCATGGCCCACACCGTCTCAAATTGTACTACTGGTGAGAATATCTGGTCGAAGTCGAGGCCCTCAACCTGGGAAAAGCCTTTGGCTACCAGGCGGGCTTGTTTGCGACCATTGGATTTGATGTTGAAGATCCAGCGATTACGAATTACTTTCCGGTCTGCTGGTCATGGGACTACTTTATAGACTTCTTGGTCTTTGAGTATTTGTAACTCTTTGAGGCAAGCCTCATGCCAGAGTTTTTGCTCTTCAGCGGGGAGCTTGAGTGTGTCTTTGTATTTCCAGTCACGATAGGAGTCGTTGATATTACACGTAAAGTGTGAAGAGGCTCCTGAGTCGAGCAACCACATGTCAGGTGGTAGTTGGTTCACTTTTCCTTTTCCTTTTCCCTTACAATCATCACACATCGTCTGTGAGAAGGTAGTAGATTTATTGCTATCTACTACAAAAGTCCGATGATGGTATGTACTACGTATCTGCGGCGAAAGAGTCCGCACAGCAGCGTTAGTGTAGTTCAGGCAAAGGAATGGGGGGGCGTACCACATATCTTCGTCGATTGCTTCATTGAAGAAACGAGTGAGGTACTCATCTCATTCTTCGGTATTGCCCAGTGAGACACAGTCATCCTCCATCTCACAGCCCTCATCTTGCTCTTCAATGTCCTCTGGGATGTCTAGGAAGGAGAGGTCAACTGGGATGCCAAAGGCGTCCATGTCGTCCGCACCTGCCATTACCAGGTCAACGTGGTTGAGGCGGGTAGAGTTGGCGAGCTCGAGACGCTCGGTGTCCTCAAGGTGCTCAAGGAGAGTGCGGGAGGTGGAGGCGATGGGGAAAGGGAAGGGATGACCTACTCCCCATGGGCTGCGACGAGTAGCAATGGGCTTGAGGTGGCAAATGGTCTCTGCTGTGGGTATAATCTCCAGTCGCTTGGCGAGGGAGATGGTGGCGGTGGTCTGTGGGAACACTGGGGGCCCATATTGGGCAGCTCCTACAGTGTGCGAGTTCTTTTGAACATCACGGATGGGACAAGATACCTCCTTGGAGGCAGGATCAATGATGATGGGGGCATGGAACATATTAGTGAAGATGAAGGAGGAAGAGGCCTTGGCCCTGTTAGCCTTGGCGGGAGCGAGGGTGGTGTCAGAGGCGCTGCTCTTGTTGGCCCTGTGGCCTCCATTGTGATTGGGCTTACACCTGGAGACATGTTGTTGCCAGGCAGCCAGAGTCATATGCTCTATGGCAGGGTAGGTGATGGCTTCTTCCCCATCGCCCATGGGCTTGGTGTTGATGAGCTGGGCCGCGAAGTTGGCATACTTGGGGAGTTTGGCAAGTGCCAACATATTCTGGATCTTGTCTGGGACCTCGTGGTCAAATTCAGCAAGGGCAGTGAAGTGTCCTTGCATCTTAGCAAAGGCGGTGGCTGGGTGATTGTTCTCGGGGATGACAAGTGCCAAGAGTTGTTTAAACTCGGTATATGCAGAGGCGATGGAGGAGGTGTCATAGGCTTCCTTGATAGCATTCCAGAGCTTCTTTGTGGTCCTAGTGGTGAGATCAAAGGAGGCATGGATGTGGGTCTCCATGCGGAGCACTATGATGCCACAGGCTTGGTCGTTGGCGCCGTCCCATTTGTCTAGGAGGGTCTTCTGCTCGTTGTTACATTCATCGTAGATGTGCTCTCGTTCGCGTTGGACGTCATGTTCGTCAATTTGAACAGTATAAGTGATGTTAAAGGAGGGGCGAGGGCGAGAGAGCTAAGTCCAAAGGCCTTGGGCACGTAGGGCAGCCATCATTTCGCGAGCCCAGCGATGATAGTTGCCGCTGGAGAGTTTTGCGATGTCCTTGAAGATGGAGGTCGACATGGTGGATCTGGGAGGAGGCGTTAGCATGAACCTTTCAGTGAAGATGATAAGGGAGCGAATAAACCCACATCACTGAACATCCAAATCCTATCATTTCCAGGAGACATAGTCTCCCCATGGAAAGAGGTATGGAGTTTGGCATCATTGGTGTCACATCCTTTCAGATGGAGTACCTAGCCATTGTTCTAGGGCTTTCAACATCTGAGCGTTTCTGCATCAAGATGGAATGGCTCTTTGAACCACAAGGTTCTGACTCGTTCTAGGTACAAGCGTTCTTCGAGCTTTGTTGCTGATGTGAACATACAGCGACGGTGCTCAGGGCTCATAACCTGTTGAGAGGATAGGAACTGTGCTCAAGTACTTATATTGTAGTGGGATGAGACGAGGTTGAGGGGAATGTTGTGGTTGTGGTAGAAGATTGAATAAACTCCTATTCAAACTCAGATGCTGCTGAGCTGTCTTATATAATACAAGCATGTGAACTATTTACTATATTAGTACTCCAGTGCTCGTATTTCAACAGGAAGGACCGGAAGAGAGTTGGTGAGCAAGGGAATGAGTGAAGGCAACCTATAACCCAATAAGGACTATGGCACCTCAGCAAGAGACAAGAGGAATGGAGGGGACGAGTATAGGTTAGAGGGAATCCAACCAGAACAAGACTGGCTTGTTTGGTTGTTGCATTCAAGTATTTATACTACTGACAGGTGCACACAGACCAGCTTAGGGCAGGTCTGAATAAGCTATGCTAACTAATCTAGTAATGTATCAATGAGTGTTATGAAGATAAAGGTACAGGTCACGTGTTGATGACTAAGCAAGTCACGTGACATAAAAGTAAAGGGAAAAATGTAAGGTCGGAAGAGGTCACGTGATGCTGACTAAGTAGATCATGTGACTTTGAAGAGTCGAAAATGAAGAGGTTTGTAACATTACCTCCCTGCTAGGCTTGAGATACCAGATCAAGCGGAGGTAGAACCAGAGGTGAAATTAATGATAGGAGTCGAAAAGAGACTATCAAACAGGGCACAATTCATTTTTAGGCGGCGGGGAGCTGATGGTTTCTTTTTATGGAAGTCATTGATGGCTGCTTGAGCTTTCTTTAGTCCAGAAGCTGGTTCCCAAGTTCTGTCGCTTTCATCATATCCTTTCCAATGTACCAGATACTGGAATCCGCGACCAATAGGGCGAGAATCGACAATATAATCGACCTCAAACTCTTCAGTGCCTTCATCATTGACAAGCACAGGTCCAGGATGAATGACTGGTTGTCCAGGCAATGGTTCAATGTAGGGTTTGACTCGAGAGACATTGATGATGTGGTGAGCTTTCATGGATTTGGGGAAGAGTAATCCCACACTATTGGTATGTACCTCAATGATTTGGTATGGACCGATCCAGCATTCCGTTAATTTTCATGATGGGCGCTCATCAAGAGCTAGATGTTCAGTGCTAAGCCAAACGAGATCTCTGATCTTGTATTCTGGTGCAGCCGATCGATGTTTATCTGCCTGCAGTTTCATTCTTTCTCGTGTTCACTGAAGTACGTCTTTAGCCTTTTCTAGATTGGCTTTCATGTCATCGGCAAACTCCTTAGCAGCTGGAGCTTTTACCGATGTCGGTTCGAAACCGAGACGTGGGGTGAATGTTTTGGTTAACTGGAAAGGGGTGAAGCCAGTTGTGGACAAGCGAGTGTTGTTGAAGTTGAACTGAGCGATGGCAAGCCATTCGACCCATTTATCCTGTTTTTCTGCAGAGAAGAGACAGAGGTATTGATTAAGTTCGCGATTAACAGACCTACAGTAAATAATTGGTTATATTTCTACTAATTACTGATAGTTGAATGTAATGAGACAGAATCACGGAGAATTGAATCTAATGTAGATTGAAGTATGTTGACATGTCCTTAAACGAATTGAGAAGAAATACCGGACAAAGATCAACAACATTATTACTAGTCCACTCTACTGGCACACTTCTCCCCCACTTTGGTAGCAAGTATATACTTCAACAAATCATCTGTATAGGTACCACAGACACAAGGCATTTCCCATCCCGAACCGCCTTTCGAACACAGTACATTTTTGTCGCAGGCTTGGGGGTGGCCGAGAACTTTGTGAACCATTCTATATATGCTAAATGTTTTGACGGCTGATGGTCCCTCCGAAACAAAAGGGTAGCAGCCTTGGGAGGTATTGAGAAGACTATTTGTACACGGCCAACACGAAAATCTATGAGCATAATAGTAAATAAGTAGCTCAAGTTAGTTCTAGAGAAAACTCACTCCGCAAATGTTTTTCCCGTGATGCCAAACCACGGACCTGAATGAGCGCAGTGTCAAAACATGTGGGATTTGTGGCAATGTTTTGACTATCATAAGATGGCGGATTTGCATGAATTGAGTCACTTGTGTCAGGTCCATGGTCTTCACTCCAGAATTTGATACGGTGAAATATCAGCAGCGAATCAAATGGTAGATGCAAAAAACTTGTGCATTCCTTGAGTTGGTGTGGGCGTGAGATAGTGGGGTCATTGAATTGTGCTATGAAACATTTGAGAGCAGGGATAAATGATCCAGCACCGTAATGGAGGAGTGACTCAATAGTTGATATCGACACTGATTTCCGTGTCGGATGGAGGGGCATACAGTATTGCAGAGGTCGAGAGAGGTCGGGAGGATGCCAGTGCTGTGTTTGACAGGCAGCAACACGTGCATTGGAGCCAGAGCGCCAGGTAACATAGTTCATGTGATGGATAATTTTTTCTTTTCTTTCAAGCCACTTCGTCATTTGAAAGAACTCTTCTTTTCGGTTTGTAGCCGGGTATGCGTCCTTTGCGAAGTCGATGTGAAGCCGCTCCGTTGCTTTGGTGTTAAAATTGTCTGTGGTGCTGAAAACCTTGATTGAACATACATAGTGCAGAAGCGAGTGCAGTTTAGGAATATTAAAATTATCCCAAATGCCGAGGTTGATAAATATGAACTTGTTTTCATGGAAATTGTTCAGTGCAGTCTCGAGATCTTGGAGGGAGGTGGTGGTGTGCACGGGGTATTGAGTGAGATATAAGAAGTCCAGTAGAGCACGTGTGGTGGAAATAAGAGGTACTGATGAGACACCATTTGGGAGTTGAACATCACAGATCAATCCGAGGAGGAATGAAGCGATTTGCTTATGTTCAGTCCCAGTAACCTGTGACAGAATACTGAGTCCTTTATTAAAAATTCAAATCCCGTGGTTTGGTGGTAGCTTCCATGCTCTCGAATCTATCTCCACCACCCTGTAGACCGATGTCAGCCACAAAAGTAGGTGCTTGATAATGCCTTGGTATAATTGATGGAGAATGTCTGGTGTTATGGACTGAAATATATTAACTTAGAGGAGACTTGCCCAAAACGGGCACTGTAATGGTTTGATTCTGACGTCATGGCATGCTGCAGAGTATGATGGCGAGCCCAGCTGTCACTGAAGTGCATCTAGGATAGCATCCAAATCCCGCAAAGGTTCATTGCACGGATAGTCTTCAAACCCATCATGTGGGCACTTGCAAATCGGGCAGTCACCGTAGTATACTCCAGTGACAAAGCATTGTTCTGGGTAATCTCCGACGTAGCAGGCCAGAAGGGGGTGCCTGCGACGATGTAACCCGTCACCGCTTACAATATTGATACCGTCAATACCAGCTGTACAAAGTGGTGCAACGATTTGCCCTAGGCAGGCGTGAAATAAGTTCGTAATAATGCGATGTCGCGCAGCCTTGTTGGATACATTCATCAGGCGAGTCATCGGCAGGTAGGCTAAGAGTATTTGGCCTTGACGTGACAGCTTTCGATGAATTGACTTCAGGAGGTTTCCGATTGTCAGATAAACTGGATACGCGGTTTTGTTTCGGAAAAGTGTTAACTGCGTTTTGTCGGATGATAAAATGATTGGAATTATAGTCACGCCGGGTTTTTCTTTCTCCAATTCAGTCTAGCGCCGATACTTGCAGTGTTTTTGTTCTGGTTCCTTCGAAGATGAAGTCGGAATCTCACCTGTGTACTCCACCACCACTTGCCGGTGGACATCTCATGGTATATTCTCTCTTCTTTGTTGGCATCCGCATAGTGACGCTCCAGCGAAAAGGAGAGGTAGTGGGCGTGCTCTGGATCTCCAAACAAGGCCCGAACACAATCAAGTATATCCTGCGCGAAGAAATCAAATAGTTCACCTGCAACTTCAACCTGATGGTGTGCGAAGGCAGGACGGCGACTGGAAAGCTTGTCATCGATGATTTTATTCAGTTGAGCACCAGTTTTGTAAGACAGTTCCAGTTTCTCGTATACCTGAACGTTAGACAAGTTAGACAAAGTCCCAGAGCAATGATCGACATGGCACTTACTCCAGGAATCGCAAGCAGCTCGGAAAACGCTGTGGAACTTGGTCCTCGCAACTTGGCCCATCATGCAATTTCCCAGTCGATGCGGGAAGCAAACGATGCCCACTCGTTCTCTTCGGCGTTATCAGGTGTTGGAAGTCGGGTGTGGTATTCATTATAGCCTGAACTATGGCCTCGACCAGACATAACTTCGCCGCTGTGACCGCTGAACCCATCGATGCAGAGCAGCTTAACAGAATCCTCGTTTACTCCATCTACATTCATCTGCTCTGCTCCGGCATCTCAGGGAGGATCCACTGGGTCCACATTCATCTGCTCTGCTCCGTCTTCATTTGGTATGTCCCTGTCTTCTTTGTCTTCGTCCACCACCGCCTGCTCCTCCACAGTGCTACAGACTCCAGACAAATCAACTTCTAATTCCTCATTCGAGGCTGGGTACGGGAAGTCGTCGTCATTGTAGTCAGTCCCAAAAAAATCACCTGTGAACGTGTATTGATTGTGATCAAAACTATTACGGTCATTATTTGAACGAGGGATTGCCATGACTGATGTACTTACTTTGCATCAGAATGTCGATGAGAATGTCGACCACCCTCGGATGACTGTCGACGACTCGAAGAACTCGACGACTTGGAACTACAACGATGAAAATATAAGTAACTAGGCCGTACTATGAGCCCGTGACTAATTTCCTTACCCTCTAGATGGTGATCGTTGACGACTCGAAGAACGTCAAGGAAGATCTGAGCCCGTAGACCGCTGATAATTCTGGTCAAGTAGTTCTTCATGAACCCGAACACAGTTGGGTTGCTGGGTTTTTCGAAGGTGTTGGATAAAGCCTTTCTGGCGAACGAATGTGCGATTGCAACCAGAGCACAAAGAGACCATGACTATAATAAAAAGAATAAACACGAAGTCTGTTTGGTGAGCAGTGTTTTGCTCACTTTGTTTTTTGTTCACTTTGTTTTGTCATCATAAGCACTGTTTGGTGAGCCACGTAGTACATAAGTTTGTTCGCTCACTTTGTTTGTTGTTCTTCATTCTCCTCTTTAGAGCTCGCTTCGTTTTGTCATTATTCATTATCCTCTTTCAAGCATTGATTTTCTCCTACCTCGTTATCCTCTTTCAAGCATTGATTTTCTCCTACCTCGTTTCCTCTTGTACTATCATCTTTTCTTCCTCGTTCTTCCTTCTTGTATTGTCTCTTCTTCCTTGTTGTCTCTTCTCGATCTTCAATGCGGGATCCACAAAAAGAACATACCGTAACCAACTGTGCTGGAAGACCTTCCAAGGTGGACAAAGGTCAGTCCTACATGGATGACCCTGAGGGACACAAGTCCGAAACTGCATCTAAGCCACAGTCAAATGGTTGTGGTGAGTAACTCGTAACCAAATGGATGATTACTGACTGCTTCATCCAATCTGCTCCAGCTTCCCGTGCTGCCAAATCAGCCCTTCTTGAAGACCCTCATCAGTATTTGCAACGAAAGCAAACGAATACTACTCACCGCATTTCAGCTTGGGCCACATTAAAGCCACACTCGAAGCCAAAGAAAGTACCGGCCGCAAGCGTGACTGACAAGAAAAGAAAATGTTCTGGATCTGGATCACAGGCTATCGAACAGCAAACCAGACATAGTAAGAAATCGAAACCTGGTATGCCATCCAGCTGACATATTTGTATGACTGACCTCAGGCTTTGTCCAATAGAACCTGCCATTTGAGCTCTTATCGTGCCCCAAGGATTGACATTGATGAGACCGATTGCGATGATCGCAAGTATAACGAAGACGGTGAGGACAATGACAGAAGGGATTCTCATGGTTCCAAATTTGGCGATGAACTCGGAGATGCCACCAGAAGCAGTGAGGAGAGGTGTGACGACGAGGTGCCACTTGATGTTCTGACAGTCGAGGTGAAGGATATAGTATTGATGTTGAGGCAAAGAACGACTCACTGTGTTTTTTATGTTGTTTTTAGGAGGCCAAGATAGTCAGCCAGAAGTGTACAGATATTGAGCCTGGTCGGCGAACACATCGGCGTTCTATATCCGAACCTTTTCCCACTTACTCGTGTCCATCAACTCCAAGCACCAACATCATTGGTACTCACATTTCAAGGCGTCGTCTGTCAATTCCAGCCTCTGACTTCGTTGCGGCTGGTCCTCCCACTTCTGATTTTGACGAAGAACCACAGCTGAGCGACGATGAATCCGACCGGAACAAAATCGGTTCACGTTCTGGAACGAAGACTTGTCAAGAGGTGAAACTCGAGCAAGAGGTATGTTGCAACTGAGATTTTGATACGTTCTCAACCACTCATTGAACAGCGACCAATCATTCGCTCCCGAACTGCTTTGAGCATGTCGACTCGGCTCTTATCAAAGACAAAGACCAACTGGTCATTATCCAGGACGATCAAGAAAGAAGATGTGTTGACCTCTTGTTACAGTGATGCTCCCACAGGCAAAGACTTGGCGGACGACATGCCATGGTTACCACGCACAAATTTGAAGATATACATGAAGAGCAAAAAGACCACTGCGATTGGCTTGAAAGACTGAAGGAAACCTCTATCCAAAAAAGACTATGGCACCTCAACAAGGGGACAAAGACTTAGGAGGGGAATGTATAGGTTAGAGGGAATCCAACCAGAACAAGACTAGCTTGTACGGTTGCTGCATTCAGGTATTTATACTAATGACATGTGCGCACAGACCAACTTAGGGCTGGTCCGGATAAGCAGTGCTAGTTAATATGGTAAGTGTAAAGTGGTACGATAATAATAAAGGTACAGGTCACGTGATGATGACTAAGTGAGTCACATGACTTGGAAAAGTAGCAAGTGAAATATGAGAGACAATACTTATGTAAGCGGTCACGTGACTTTGAAGAGTCAAAAATGAAGAGGTTTGTAACATTACCCCCCTGCTAGGCTTGAGATACCAGATCAAGCGGCAGTAGAACCGGAGGTGAAATTAATAATAGGGATGGAAAATAAACTGTCAAATAAAGCAAGATTCATTTTTAGACGGCGAGGAGCCGAGGGTTTTCTTTTATGGAAGTCATTTATGGCAGCTTGAGCCTTTTTCAAACTGGAGGCAGGTTCCCAAGTTCGATCGCTCTCGTCGTATCCTTTCCAATGTACTAGGTATTGCAAGCCGCAGCCAATGGGTCTGGAGTCGACAATGTAATCAACTTCAAATTCCTCGGAGCCTTCATCATTGACAAACACCGGTCCGGGTTGGACGACAGGTTGGCCGGGTAAGGGTTCAATATAAGATTTAACTCGAGAGACATTGATGATGTGGCGAGCTTTCACAGATTTGGGGAAGAGTAATCCCACACTATTGGTGTGTACTTCAATGATTTGGTAAGGACTGACCAGCGTTCCGTTAATTTACATGAAGGACGCTTGTCAAGAGCAAGGTGTTCGGTGCTTAACCAAACGAGATCTCTGATTTTGTATTCTGGCGCAGCTGATCTATGTTTGTCTGCTTGTAGTTTCATTTGTTTGCGTGTTCGCTGAAGGGTGTCTTTAGCCTTTTCGAGATTGGCTTTCATGTCCTCAGCAAACTCTTTAGCGGCCGGAGCTTTTACGGATGTTGGTTCAAAACCGAGATGGGGGGCGAATGTTTTTGTCAACTGGAAAGGGGTGAAACCAGTGGCGGACAAGCAGGTGTTATTGAAATTAAACTGAGTGATGGCAAGCCATTCAACCCATTGGACTTGTTTTTCTGCTGTGAAGAGATAGAGGTATTGATTATGTTCACGATTAACATGTTCCGTTTGTCCATCGGTTTGGGGATGATATGCTGTGGACATCTTCTTTTCTATTTTTAGCAATGTGAGCAGGTCTACCATCATTTGACTAGCAAATTGAGGTCCGTGGTCGGAAATGAGGGAATCAGGAAGCCCATGATGCTTCCATACATAATCTCTATAGAGTTCGGCAGTTCCTTTCGACATGATGGTTTTCGTGGTTGGTATCAAAGCGACTTCTTTCGAGAAGCGATCTACCACTACTAACACGCTGTCAAAGCCATGGGAGGCGGGGAAGCCTGTTACGAAGTCTGCAGACACATTTTTCCAGGGTCCTTCGGGTACTTCGAGGGGTTGCAATTTTCCGGCTGGTGGAAGGTTGGTAGGTTTCATTTGAGCGCAGCGTTTGCACGATTTACAATACTCCTGTATGTCTTTCTGGGCTCCTGGCCAAGAATAATATCATTTGAGGAAGTCTTGTGTCTTTTCGGCACCTTTGTGTCTGAATATGGGATGATCGTGGAATTGTGTTATGACTTTTCTGCGGAGTTCTTTTGGTACCCAAAGTTTGTCGCTATAACAATATAATCCTTCATGGAGGATTGACCCGTCTGGAGATGTGCATCCAGAGTGCGAGGATTTGATTTTATCGAACAGGGTAATTTCTTCTAGAGATCTGATTCGATT